>PVIC010005043.1:0-59647 GCA_004025085.1 Thryonomys swinderianus
CAAGAGTATGAACAGATTCTTTCTCCATGTCCCCTGTGCCTGAGGAGAACTGTGTTTGATTATTGAAATCCTACACTTTTGTGTGGGCTAATGATGGAGAAAGAGACATCATATACGGAAGGGTAGAATCTGAATAGAGAAAAGCACAATGCCTCCTTCAGAAGTCTCTCGATTAGGAGTGCTACCACACGGTGGATAACTCCTTTTGACCACAAGCTCCATTCAAGCGAAAGGCAGGTGGAGTGATATATGTAGATTACTCCCTCAAAAAGATACACCTGGAACTCAGACCTGCTCCTTGTGAAGTCAGTGTGGGGGGTTGAGTGGAAATTAGCACCCCTCTGCTCCTAGCCATTTACCTCCAGGACACAAGAATGTGTTCCTTGAGACTTCCTTTATCTGCGGTAGAGGAAGTCCAATTATGACGTCATAATCCCTTCCTAGAAACGAGTCCTGGTGCATTGCTACGTGTGTTTGGAGCGTTAGAGCCTGAAGACTGAGGTGACAAATGCCTGTTAAACACATCGAAGTATTGGATCACAGCTAAATTGCCGAGTGCCTCTATATTCTAGCACCATCCAAGGAAGCGTTAGGGAGAATCTTGGATATTAAGGACTTAATCTCCCCAAGCTAAATTTGGCATTTACACCGTGTTGCTATAAAGTGATTTTCACAATTTGAGTAGGTGTGTATTCCCTGCTTCTTCGGTGCCTTATTTGCAAGGGTAGGAACAGATTGATTCTCCATGCTCACTGGGCCTGAGCAGAACTCTGGCTTCGCATTGGAATGCCGCACTCTTTGTCAATCCAAATGTTGGAGACACTGATGTAATGTTCTGTAGGTTGAAATCTGCATCAAAAGAAGCACAATGCAACCATCGGAAATCTCTCAACTAGGAGTGCTCTTCCACGCATGTATATCTCCTTGTGACGACAAGTTCCGTTCAAGCCAAGGGCACCTGGAATGATATTTGTAGATACATCCCTCAAATAGAAACTCCTGCAACTTTGAGCTGCTTCTTCTGAATTCAGTTTGAAAAACAGAGTGGAAATTAGAAACTCCCAGCTCCTAGCCTGTTACCGCAAGGACGCAAGAGTTTGTTCGTTTAGACTACCATTGTCTGTGGTAGTGAAAGTCCTATGATGTCGTCATATTTCCGCTGTAGAAACGAGTGCTGGCACACTGCTATGTGGGTTTGGACGCTTAGAGCCAGAAGACAGAGGTGGAAAATTCCTGTTTTCCACATCAAAACTTGGATCACACCTAATTGGCACATGCCTCCCTTTTCTAGCAACATCCAAGAAAGTGAAAGTGAGTAGCTGGGATATCCGTGGCTTCATCTCCTCAAGCATATGTTGGAATTCACACCTTGTGGTATAAAATGTCTTTCTGAATCTGCTTGGGGCGGTACTCAATCCTCAATCTTTGAATTACTTTCAAGAGTATTAACAGATTGATTCTCCATGTCCCCTGTGCCTGAGGAGAACTCCCCTTATTATTGAAATCCCTCACTCTTTATATGGGCTAATGGTGGAGAAAGAGACGTAATATTCTGAAGGTTAGAATTTGAATCGAGAAAAGCACAATGCCTCCTTCGGAAATCTCTCGAATAGGAGTGCCTCCCCAAGGGTGGATATCTCCTTTTGACCAGAAGATCCATTCAAGTGAAAGGCAGCTGGAGTGATATTTGTAGATAACTCCCTCCAAGAGATACACCTGGAACTCAGACCTGCTTCTTGTGAAGTCAGTTTGAGGGACGGAGTGGAAATTATCACCTCCCTGCTATTAGCCATTTAGCTCCAGGACGCAAGAATGTGTTCCTTGAGACTTGCTTTATCTGAGATAGGGGATGTCCAATTATGACGTCACAATACGTTGGTAGAAATGAGGCCTGGTGCATTGCTATGGGTGTTTGGAGCGTTTGAGCCTGAAGTCAGAGGTGGAAAATGCCTGTTAACCACATCAAAGTATTGGATCACATCTAATTTGCCGGGTGCCTCTATTTTCTAGCACCATCGAAGTAAGTGAAAGGGAGAATCTGGGATATTAGGAACTTAATTTCCCCAAGTAAAAGGTGGCATTCACACGTGTTGCTATAAATTGATTTTCACAATCTGAGTAGGTCTGTATTCCTTGTTCCTTCTGTGCCTTATTTGCAAGGGTAGGAACAGATTGATTCTCCATGTTGGCTGTAAAAGAGAAGAGCTCTGGTTTGTCATTGGAATCCCGAACTCTTTGTTCATTCACATTTTGGAGAAACTGACATAATATTCTGCAGGTTAAAATCTGCATCGAAAGAAGCACACTTCCTCCTTTGGAAGTCTCTCAACTAGGAGAGCTATTCCAAGGGTGGATATCTCCTTGTGACCACAAGCTGCATTCAAGCCAAGGGCACCTAGAGTGATATTCATTGATTACTCCCTCAAATAGAAACACATGCAAATTTGAACTGCTTCTTCTGAATTCAGTTTGAGGAAAAGAGTGGAAATTAGCAACTCCCTGCTCCTAGCCGGTTACCACAAGGACGCAAGAGTTTGTTCCTTAGGCTACCATTGTCTGTGGTAGTATGTCCATCATGACGTCATAATCCCGCTGTACAAATGAGTCCTTGCACACTGCTATGTGTGTTTGGACACTAAGAGCCTGAAGAGAGACGTGGAAAATACCTGTTTTCCACATCAAATTTTGGATCACACCTAATTGCCACATGCCTCCCTTTTTTAGCAACATCCATGCAAGTGAAAGTGAGTAGCTGGGATATCAGGGGCTTCATTTCCTCAGGCAAATGTTGGAAATCACACCGTGTCTTTATAAAATGTCTTTCTGAATGTGCTTGGGACGGTACTCAATGCTCAATCTTTGAATTACTTTCAAGAGTATGAACAGAATGATTCTCCATGTCCCCTATGCCCGAGAAGAACTCGGTTTAATTATTGATATCCGGCACTCTTTGTATAGGCTAATGGTGGAGAAAGAGACATCATATTCTGAAGGCTAGAATCTGAATGGAGAAAAGCACAATGCCTCCTTCAGAAGTCTCTCGAATAGGAGTGCTACCCCACGGTGTATATCTCCTTTTAACCACAAGCTCCCTTCAAGGGAAAGGCAGCTGAAGTGATATATGTAGATTACTCCCTCAAAAAGATACACCTGGAAATCGGACCTGCTCCTTGAGAAGTCAGTTTGAGGTGCGGAGTGGAAATTAGCACCTCCCTGCTCTTAGGCCTTTACCTCCAGGACACAAGAATGTGTTCCTTGAGACTTCTTTATCTGCGGTAGAGGAAGTCCAATTATGACGTCACAATACGTTGGTAGAAACGAGTCCTGGTGCACTGCTACGTGTGTTTGGACCGTTAGAGCCTGAAGACAGAGGCGAAAAATGCCCGTTAACCACATCAAAGTATTGGACCACAGCTAAATTGCCGGGTGCCTCTACTTTCTAGCACCATCCAAGCAAGCGAAAGGGAGAATCTGGGATATTAAGGACTAAATCTCCCCAAGCTAAAGTTGGCATTCACACCGTGTTGCTATAAACCCATTCTCACAATTTGAGTAGGTCTGTATTCCCTGCTCCTTCCGTGCCTTATTTGCAAGGGTAGGAACAGATTGATTCTCCACGTTCAATGGGCCTGAGCAGAACTCTGGCTTCTCATTGGAATCCCACACTCTTTGTCCAATCCAATTTTGGATAAACTTATGTAATGTCCTGTAGGTTGAAATCTGCATCAAAAGAAGCACAATGCCTCCATCGGGAATCTCTCATCTAGGACTGCTCTTCCACGGATGGATATCTCCTTGTGACTACAAGTTCTATTCAAGCCAAGGGCACCTGGAGTGATATTCCTAGATGCCTCCCTCAAATAGAAACACCTGCATCTTTGACCTGCTTCTTCTGAATTCAGTTTGAGGTTCACGGGGGTAATTAGCACCTCCCAGCTCCTAGCCATTTACCTCAAGGACGCAAGAGTTTTTTCTTTTAGACTACCTTTGTCTGTGGTTGTGAAAGTTCTATTATGACGTCATAATCCCACTGTAGAAATGAGTCCTGGCACCCGCCTATGTGTGTTTGGATGCTTAGAGCCTGAAGACACAGGTGGAGAATGCCTGTTTGCCACATCAAAGTCTGGGATCACACCTAAGGGCCAGATGCCTCTATTTTCTAGCAATATCCAAGCAAGTCAATGTGAGTACCTGGGATATCAGGGGCGTCATCTCTCCATCAAAAGTTGGAATTCACACTGTGTTGCTATAAAATGTCTTTCAGAATCTGGTTTGGTGGTACTCAATGATCCATCTGTGAATTATTTTCAAGAGTAGGAAAAGATTGATTCTCCATGTCCCCTGTGCCTGAGAACTCAGTTTGATTATTGAAATCATGAACTCTTTGTATGTCTTAATGGTGGAGAAAGAGACGTAATATTCTGAGGGTTAGAATCTGAATCGGGAAAAGCACAATGCCTCCTTCGGAAATCTGTCAAATAGGTGTGCTATCCCACGGGTCGATATCTCCTTTGGACCACAAGTTCCATTCAAGGGAAAGGCAGCAGGAGTGATTTTTGTAGATTACTCCCTCAAAGAGAAACACCTGGAACTCAGACCTGCTTCTTGTGAAGTCAGTTTGAGGGGCGGAGAGGAAATTAGCACCTCCCTGCTCTTAGCCATTTACCTCCAGGAGGCAAGAATTTGTTCCTTGAGACTTCCTTTATCTGCGGTAGAGAAATTCCAATTATGACGTTACAATACGTTGGTAGAAAGGAGTCTTTGTGCACTGCTATGTGTGTGTTTGGAGCGTTAGAGCCTGAAGGCAGAGGTGGAAAATGCCTGTTAACCATATCAAAGTATTGGATCACAGCTAATTTGCCGGGTGCCTCTATTTTCTAGCACCATCCAACCTAGCAAAAGGGAGAATCTGGGATATTAGGGACTTAATCTCCCCAAGCAAAAGTTGGCATTCACACCGTGTTGCTATAAACTCATTTTCACAATCTGAGTAGGTCTGTATTCCCTGCTCCTTCCTTGCCTTATTTGCAGGGGTAGGAACATATTGATTCTCCATGTTTCCTGTGCCAGAGCAGAACTCTGATTTCTCATTGGAATCCCACACTCTTTGTCCGTTCAAATTTTGGAGAAACTGATGTACTGTTCTGCACGTTAAAATCTGCATCAAAAGAAGCACACTTCCTCCTTCGGAAGTCTCTCAAGTAGGAGAGCTATTGCAGGGTGGATATCTCCTTGTGACCACAAGCTGCATTCAAGCCTAGCGCACCTGGAGTGATTTTCTTTGATTACTCCCTCATATAGAAACACCTGCAACTTAGACCTGCTTCTTGTGAATTCTGTTTAAGGAGCAGAGGGGAAATTAGCAACTCCCAGCTCCTAGCTTGTTACCACAAGGACGCAAGAGTTTCTTCCTTAGGCTACCATTGTCTGCGGTAGTGAAAGTCCTATTATGACGTCATAATCCCTGTGAAAATGAATCCTTGCACACTGCTATGTGTGTTTGGACGCTTAGAGCCTGAAGAGAGACATGGAAAATACCTGTTTTCCACATCAAAAGCTTGGAGCACACCTAATTGCCACATGCCTCCCTTTTCTAGCAACATCCAAGCAAGTGAAAGTGAGTAGCTGGGATATCACGGGCTTCATTTCCTCAGGCAAATATTGGAATTCCCACCGTGTCGCTCTAAAATGTCTTTCTGAGTCTGATTGGGACGTTACTCAATGCTCAATCTTTGAACTACTTTCAAGAGTATGAACAGATTGATTCTCCATGTCCCCTATGCCTGAGGAGAACTCTGATTATTGCAATCCCGCACTCTTTGTATGGCCTAATGCTGGAGAAAGAGACATCATATTCGGACGGTTAGAATATGAATCACAAAAGCACAATGCCTCCTTCAGGAGTCTCTTCAATAGGAGTGCTACCCCACGGTGGATATCTCCTTTTAACCACAAGGTCCCTTCAAGCAAAAGACAGCTGAAGTGATATATGTAGATTACTCCCTCAAAAAGATACACCTGGAACTCAGACCTGCTCCTTGTGAAGTCAGCTTGAGGGGCGGAGTGGAAATTAGCCCCTCCCTGCTCTTAGGCCTTTACCTCCAGGACACAAGTATGTGTTCCTTGAGACTTCTTTATCTGCGGTAGAGGATGTCCAATTATGACGTCACAATACGTTGGTAGAAACGAGTCCTGGTGCACTGCTATGTGTGTTTGGAGCGTTAGAGCCTGAAGACAGAGGTGAAAAATGCCTGTTAACCACATCGAAGTGTTGGATCACAGCTAAATTGCCAGGTGCCTCTACTTTCTAGCACTATCCAAGCAAGCGAAAGGGAGAATCTGGGATATTAAGGACTTAATCTCCCCAAGCTAAAGTTGGCATTCACACCGTGTTGCTATAAACCCATTTTCACAATTTGAGTAGGTCTGTATTCCCTGCTCCTTTCTTTCCTTATTTGCAAGGGTAGGAACAGATTGATTCTCCACGTTCAATGGACCTGAGCAGAACTCTAGCTTCTCATTGGAATCCCGCACTCTTTTTCCATTCCAATTTTGGGTAAACTGACGTAACGTTCTGTAGGTTGAAATCTGCATCGAAAGAAACCCAATGCCTCCATCGGGAATCTCTCAACCAGTAGTGCTCTTCCACGGATGGATATCTCCTTGTGACTACAAGTTCTATTCAAGCCAAGGGCACTTAGAGTGATATTCCTAGATACCTCCTTCAAATAGAAACACCTGCATCTTTGACCTGCTTCTTCTGAATTCAGTTTGAGGTTCACGGGGGTAATTAGCACCTCCCAGCTCCTAGCCATTTACCTCAAGGACGCAAGAGTTTGTTCGTTTAGACTACCTTTGTCTGTGGTAGTGAAAGTTCTATTATGACGTCATAATCCCACTGTAGAAATGAGTCCTGGCACCCGCCTATGTGTGTTTGGATGCTTAGAGCCTGAAGACACAGGTGGAGAATGCCTGTTTGCCACATCAAAGTCTTGGATCACACCTAAGTGCCAGATACCTCTATTTTCTAGCAATATCCAAGCAAGTGTATGTGAGTAGCTGGAATATCAGGGGCGTCATCTCTCCAGCAACAGTTGGAATTCACACTGTGTTGCTATAAAATGTCTTTCAGAATCTGATTGGGGCGGTACTCAATGCTGAATCTGTGAATTATTTTCAAGAGTAGGAACAGATTGATTCTCCATGTCCCCTGTGCCTGAGAACTCAGTTTGATTATTGAAATCGTGAACTCTTTGTATGTCTTAATGGTGGAGAAAGAGACGTAATATTCTGAGGGTTAGAATTTGAATCCAGAAAAGCACAATGCCTCTTTCGGAAATCTGTCAAATCGGAGTGTTATCCCACGGGTCGATATCTCCTTTTGTGACCCGACCCACGGGCCACTGTTATTTGAGGGGACGAGGAGGACTTCACCTGAAAAGAAACATGGGCGAGAAAAGGAGCGAGACCAAGCAAAGGAGTCTTGTCAAGGTCTATCTTTATTGAGGAAGTGACTTACAATATATAGAGTGTAGGGGGAGGGCTGCAAAAGCGCACGGGAGGTTATATCGAGGTCAGGCTGGAAAATTCTGTGGCCTCTGTTCGGAACGCTTCGGCTGGTTGAACAGGAACACTTGTTCCGGTACACTGTCACTGTGTGCTGAGCGGGGGTGGCTTGGTTGCTTGTCTTGGCTCCCAACATCTCCCCCTCTTTACTTTTCTAAGCAGGGGGATAGCCAGTGTCTCTCTCTTAGGCTATTTGGCGTGCCCCCAGGACCAGCACTTTTAGAAGGGTGAGCTCTCTGTCTTAGGCTATGAGAGTTGCATCCACATCTGAACACAGACTGTGGCCTCTCAATATTCCCGTCATTGTGATTACTCACAGCCTTATTTTTATTTAGTGTGACTCTGGTCTATGGCGCCAACCTATTCCCCTCATTGGGACCACTGGTCGGTTAGAGGAGGTGGTGAAGTCTGAGAGGTGAGCCTTGCTCGCGGGGGTTGTGAGCGTTGTCGTCTGTGTGGATCTGATGATAATGGACTGAGACGTTTTGTCTGGTGGCTGAAGCGACCTGTTTCTTAATGAGATCTGTTAATTGTCGAAAAGCCCATGGCCCAAAAGAGAGCAAGAGCAGAAGCCCGAGGAGGGGGCCCAAGATTGTGGGTAACAGAGTTGAAAGCCAGGGGGAGGTGGAGAACCAGTTTTGGTACCAGGACTCTTGCTGTTCTCGTTTACATTTGCGCTCTTCAAGGCTGTTTTTTACTCTTTCTATGCTGTTTTGTACCAAACCTGTTTTATCAGTGTAAAAGCAGCATTCTTCTTTTAAAGCAACACAAAGTCCTCCTTCTTGGAGGAACAACAAATCGAGACCCTCGTCTATTTTGGAGGACAACCTCAGAGAGTGAGACTACAGATTCTTTTAAATTTGCTAGTCCGGTCTGTAGCTCACGGAGATCATTGTCTATGGCTAAGCTAAGCTGAGCATATTGTTGGTGGGAAGTGACTAATGAAGCTATGCCAGTGCCGGCGCCAGCGGCCCCTAGTCCAAGGACCACGGCAAGGGTAATAGCCAAAATGGGCTCTCTTTTAGGTCGAGGCAGGAGGGTCCCTCTTTCCCAAAAATTAAGAAACTCTTCGGGAGGGTGAATAGTTAGTTGAGGGAGGAGTTCGACTAGAACACAATAGTCTCTTTTTTGTAGGAAGGTGGCTGTAACTATAAATGGAGTGAGGCTGTTGGAACAAGCCAAATAAGAATTATTGGGGGCCAAAATATAGGTGGAAGAGGGGGTGACAGTAAAGGTCTGATTGTAAACTCCCTTAAGGGGGACAGGGGGAGCCATGTGAGGTCCCAACAGACAGGAGCCCATCCCTGTTAAGAAACTCAGAGTGAGTCCCTGCTCGGCAGGCATCCACCTGACATTATTTGTGAAATTGGTGATAATGGGATTTAGGAGCTTAGCTATTTCCTCGTAGAAAGGGGGTTGTGGGGAAAAGCATAACCAACACTCTAGATAATCTGAAGAATTAAGGAGGCGAAGGGCTGAAGCGGAAGCATTGATCATATGTAGCATGTGTTCAGCAGAAGAAAGGGGCTTACTGGGAACTGTGGGTTGAAATATAGTAGCATAGGCAGTAGTGAGGTCAGTGAAGCCCTTTTTACCAGAAGTGGCTGGATTAAGGACTGGATTGGGCCCTATTGCTATGGGTTTATGGGAATTTGGGGGCTGTTTAAGCAGCTGAATTTTAAGGATGACTCCAAAGTCTTTTCCAGTTCTATATATCTTTATTCCCCATTGTTTTGGTCGGGAAGAGGCCCAATCATACAGTTTGCCTTTGTCGGTAAACTGAATTAGTAGTGGAAGGCACCAGCCCTTTGTTATAGGATGATCGGGTTTACATCTTTCAAAATAGCTCTTGGATTTAGTATTTTGATTGTGAAAACCTCTCTGAACGGTGATATAGTCCCAGGAAGACTAGGCCGCTAATAGGTGTCTCCAGTGCTTTTGCACCCCCAAGATGTGCAAAAGTAATCTGTAGCATATCCACACTTAGCACCAAGATGACGAGGCCTATGTTCTCCAGGACAGACGTATATTCCCTGTTGTCCTGATGGCGAGGCTAAATAGAACCACTTAGAGGGACTACTGCAGCCAAGTCGGAAGCCGGATGGGGAGAAGGAGAGATCGGGGGCCTTTTTTTGTGGTGGGTAGAGATTGGGGACGCCCCAATCAGGTGTCTTCCAAGAGCTAGTTGACAGAGGTCCACCTCTAATGTGGGCCAATGGGGCAAAGAGCCTGTTTGGGAGCTGGAATTGAGGATGTCCCCCGATCCAGACATGATGACCCAGGTGAAATTGTAGATTTGATAAGGTGACTTACCTATGGAGCCAGAGACTAAATGGAGTAGAGGCAGGAGCAGTTGAAGCATTTTGTGTTGTTGTTAAGCCCTGAAAGAGAGCACATTAGAAGGCATTCTCAGGGGGGTGCCCTGGGTGGGTTATAGGTTTTGATGAGGCACTCGGGCAGCCATCGAGCATTTTGTGCAGTTGAGTCATAAATGCATGCGTGTCCTTTTCCCCAGATTAAAACTGGGTCTGGACCCTTCCATTGATGAGACAGTGGGTCTTTCTACAGAACCTGTGCATAGTTAGAGGCTGTGACTGGATGCCAGAAACGATCTGCAGCGGATTTTCCCATAGAATCATATGTTAAAAAGTTTAAGACAAACAATGCGTGAGAGAGAAGGGTCTTAGCATTACCTATGGGTTGATAGAGAAGATGTTTACCTGAACTGAGTTTATGGAGCATGTTTTTTAGGTTAAGTTGTGTCCTTTCTATGATTCCTTGTCCTTGTGGATTATAAGGGATACCGGCGACATGTTTAATGTTCATCTGGGCACAGAATTGTTTAAAATTTGTACTAGTGTATCCCGGTCCATTTTCTGTCTTAAGGACTTTAGGAGTAGGAAGTACAGCTAGGGAAGCAAGGATATGAGAGATCACATGTCTGGTAGCTTCTCCGGTTTGGGGAGTGGCAAAAATGAAGCCACTATGGGTATCTATTGAAACATGAACGTATCTAAGTTTTCCAAAAGGGGCATGATGGGTGACATCCATTTGCCATAATTCTTCAGGAACTAATCCACGGGGGTTGACCCCTATATGAGGGTCAGGGAGTAGGGTAAAACATCCAGGGCATTCTCTAACAATCTGTTGAGCTTGTTCTCGAGTTATAGAAAACTTGAGTCGCAGTGTGTGGGCATTGAGGTGATGTAACTGGTGAGCCTGGCAGGCAGCTTGTAAGGGGGAAAGTGTAAGCGCTGTGGCCAGGAGTTGAGTCGCTTGGTCTACACGACTATTTTCTCTGGCCAAGGGTCCTGGAAGATTTGAGTGAGCACGGAGGTGACCTATAAAAAAAGGGGTTGACCTATTTAAAATAAGCCGTTGTAGCTCAGAAAACATTGGAGAGGCATTGGTGATGGGACAGATGAAGGGAACTGTCTCAAGTAGGGGAACGGAGAAAGCTAAATAGGCACTGTTGGTGTATAAATTGAAGGGGCAGTTGGGCAGTGCCTTAAAAACTTTAATTACTGTGGCCAGTTTAACCAATTCTGCAGAGGAAAAGTCGTTTTTGACCTTAAAAAGTTTATTATTGATGCTATAAGCGGCGAGGCCCGAGGTGGACCCATCGGTGAAGGCAAGATATGTATTGGGTATGGGGGATGACTTACTTACTTTAGGAAAAATAACCGGGGTTCGGTAAAAGAATTGAATCAATTTGTCTGCTGGGTAATGATTATCTATCTGACCGTTGAACGAAATGTAACTTATAACCCAATCGGTATTGTTTTGGAGAAGCCATTGAATCTGAAGGGCATTATAGGGGAGGATTAATCTGTCAGGATCTTTTCCAAATAGTTTAAGAGCCGTGGTTCGAGCAAGACGGATGAGTTTGGCAACTAGCATGGGGTAAGTGGGTAGCACTTTTGGCGGGGAGGCTGAAAGGTGTAACCAATAGAGCGGCTTCGTTTGCCAAAACAACCCTGTGGGGGAAAAAGGAGTGGGGAAAATTAAAAAGTGGAGGAGGGACTGTGGGCAATAGTAGCCGATGGACTGGTTGTGAATAGCTTGCTCTACTTTGGCGAGGGCGGTTTTTGCCTCTGGAGTTAAGGAGCGAGATGAAGTGGGGTTGGTGTCTCCTTGAAGAATGTCAAATAAAGGTTTTAGGTCACCAGTAGTGAGTTTTAAATAGGGACGGAGACAATTGATGTCTCCCAGCAACTTTTGGTAGTCATGGAGAGTATGAAGGGAATTGGTTTTTACCTGTGTCTTTTGGCAGAGAATTTTATCAGGGTATAATTCAAACCCTAAGAATAATTGAGGCGGGTGGACTTGTATTTTATCATTAGAGATAAGGAACCCGTGATTTTGGAGAGCTGTAATAAGTTTTTGGCCAACTAAATGTAGTTTTTTATCTGAGTTTCCGGCAAGATGAACATCGTCCATATAGTGAACAATATATAATTGCAGGTAGGAGGTCCTGAAAAGGTCAACTATCTGTGCCACGTATTTTTGGCAAAGTGTAGGACTATTAGCCATGCCCTGTGGTAAGACTTTCCACTGAAACCGGGGGTAAGGACCTACACAGTTAGTTATGGGCAGAGAAAATGCAAACCACTTACAATCCTCTGGGTGGAGTGGAATAGAAAAGAAACAGTCTTTTAAATCAATTATTAGTTTATGATAACCTTTTGGAATTGCCATGGGGGAGGGAAGCCCAGGTTGTAAAGCCCCCATGGAGACCATAGTCTTATTTATGGCTCTTAGATCTTGGAGGAGTCTCCATTTGTTATTTTTCTTTTGAATAACAAAGATTGGCATGTCCCACGGCGATGTGGAAGGCTCAAGATGTCCTGTGTCTAATTGTTCCTGCACTAACTTGAAAGCCGCAGACAGCTTGGCAGTTGGTAAGGGCCATTGATCAATCCAGACTGGAGTGTTGTCTTTCCATGTGATTTTATCAGCCTGGTGTGCAGGCAGGTCAACAGTCCTCAGGAAAAATGGGCAGGATAGCCTAGTCCGGCAAGTCCTTGATGAGGGGAGAGACTTAAGGGAGCAGACATACCTTGATGGGACTTACCTAGACCTCTACCAGGTAAAAACCCTGAACTGAGCATTTGTTTTGTGACAACATTATTTGGGCTGCAAATGAAAACTCCCATCTGTGTAAGAATATCTCTCCCCCAGAGATTAACTGGCAGACCAGGCACAATAAATGGCTGTACATATCCGGAATTATTGTCTTTGTCTGTCCAAGAAAGTATCTTAGAACTTTGGAGAGTGTTTTTTTATTGTCCTATACCTTGTAGATGGGTGAGGGAAGGTTGAAGGGGCCAAGAGGAAGGCCAATGTTTTTGTGCTATTACTGTGGAGTCAGCCCCAGTATCTAGGATACCTGTGAAGGATTTGCCCTCTATCTTTAGGGTGAGTGTCGGCCTGTGTTTGGTGAGGGGCTGGACCCAGTATGCATCTGAGGACCCGGGGGAAGTGTCCCCTCAGCTATCCTCTTTATGAGGAAAACCGAGCTGTAGAGGGAGGGGAAGTGCTTGGGCGATGCACTGTCCTGGGATGAGAGCAACGGGACTGTTTTGAACAGAGGCGAGGTATATGTCACAGGCTGAGGATCAAAGGGAGGAGGGTGGAAGTTGTGCTGGATGGCCAAAAAAGCGTTGGCAGGAGGCCAGTCAGGATTATTATAGCAGGCAGCCTCCTGATTGAGAATGATGTTATCTCCTAGATAAAGGGCCTCACTAGTTTGCCTCAGGGAGTTTTGGCTGTTATTTGGACACTGTAAGGGAGGGGCAGAAGGCCGCGGAGAGTCTCTGAGCTGGGTCGTGTTTGTCAGAGGTGGGGATTTAGCAATAGGGTTTGAATCTGTTTGACTGTCCATATCAATAATAACAGAGGGGGAAGGGGAGAGAGTGGCCTCTTGACCTCCTGATTGTCTTGAGGGCGGTCTGGAGAGGGGTCGGAGGCACTCGGTGGCCACTGCTAAAAGGTGTTTTTTGTCAGGGTCTTTGTCAGCAGACCGAATGATGTCCTGAACGAGCCCCCAGTAACTGAAACACGTGGCAGGGACAGCTTCAGGGCCCTCTTCCTGGAGACATTTATTGAGATCTTTGCCGACCTTTTCCCAACTAAAGGGGTGAATTTCAGGCCCAGTTAGAACAAACCACGGACATTTTTTATCAATAAACAAAAAGAATTTTACCAAATCTTTCTTTTTAACCTGGACTCCTCTTTCTCTGAGTGATTTCTTAACGCCTTTGATGAAGGCCATTTCTTTACTAAATTCATGGCCCATGTTGAAATGGAGTGGCAGTGACTTACCTGTTTCGACGAAAGGCCTTGGGCGAGGGATGCCTCGAAAGGCCTACGGGTGCGCACCCCTTGATTGATAATGACACTCGATGAAGGTCCGTGCCTCGAGCCCGACATTGGGCGCCAATTGACCCGATGGGCGGGCCACTGTTATTCAAGGGGACGAGGAGGACTTCACCTGAAAAGAAACATGGGCGAGAAAAGGAGCGAGACCAAGCCAAGGAGTCTTGTCAAGGTCTCTCTTTATTGAGGAAGTGGCTTACAATATATAGAGTGTAGGGGGAGGGCTGCAAAAGTGCAGGGGAGGTTATATCGAGGTCAGGCTGGAAAATTCGGTGGCCTCTGTTCGGAACGCTTCGGCTGGTTGAACAGGAACACTTGTTCCGGTACACTGTCACTGTGTGCTGAGCAGGGGTGGCTTGGTTGGTTGTCTTGGCTCCCAACACTTTTGACCACAAGTTCCATTCAAGCGAAAGGCAGCTGGAGTGATATTTGTAGATTACTCCCTCAAACAGAAACACCTGCTCATTGTGAAGACAGTTTGAGGGGCGGAGTGGAAATTAGCACCTCCCTGCTCTTAGCCATTTACCTCCAGGAGGCAAGAATTTGTTCCTTGAGACTTCCTTTATCTGCGGTAAAGTCCAATTATGACGTCACAATACGTTGGTAGAAACGAGTCCTGGTACACTGCTATGTGTGTTTGGACCGTTAGAGCCTTAAGGCAGAGGTGGAAAATGCCTGTTAACCATATCAAAGTATTGGATCACAGCTAATTTGCTGGGTGCCTCTATTTTCTACCACCATCCAAGCAAGCGAAAGGGAGAATCTGGGATATTAGGACTTAATCTCCCCAAGCAAAAGTTGGCATTCACACCGTGTTGCTATAAAGTGATTTTCACAATCTGAATAGGTCTGTATTCGCTGCTCCTTCTGTGCCTTATTTGCAAGGGTAGGAAGAAATTGATTCTCCATGTTGCCTGTGCCAGAGCAGAGCTCTGCTTTCTCATTGGAATCCCACACTCTTTCTCTATTCAAATACAGGAGAAACTGACATAATGTTCTGCAGGTTAAAATCTGCAACAAAAGAAGCACACTGCCTCCTTCGGAAGTCTCTCAACTAGGAGAGCTATTCCAAGGGTGGATATCTCCTTGTGACCACAAGCTGCATTTAAGCCAAGGGCACGTGGAGTGATTTTTGTTGATTACTCCCTCAAATAGAAACACCTGCAACTTAGAGCTGCACTTGTTAGTTCAGTTTTAGGAAAAGAGTGGAAATTATCAACTCCCAGCTCTAAGCCGGTTACCACAAGGATTCAAGAGTTTATTCCTTTAGACTACCATTGTGTGTGGTACTGAAAGTCTTATTGTGACGTCATAATCCCGCTGTAGAAACGATGCCTGGCACACTGCTATGTGTGTTTGGACACTTAGACCCTGAAGAGAGAGGTGGAAAATACCTGTTTTCCACATAAAAATCTTTGAACACACCTAATTGCCACATGCCTGCCTTTTCTAGCAACATCCAAGAAAATGAAAGTGAGTAGCTGGGATATCAAGGGCTTCATCTCCTCAAGCAAATGTTGGAATTCACACCGTGTTGCTATAAAAAATGTCTTTCTGAATCTGATTGGGATGGTACTCAATGCTCAAACTTTGTATTACTTCCAAGAATGTGAACAGATTGATTATCCATGTCCCCTGTGACTGAGGAGAACTCTGTTTGATCATTGAAATCCCTCACTCTTTGTATGGGCTAATGGTGGAGAAAGAGACATAATATTCTGAAGGTTAGAATCTGAATTGAGAAAAGCACAATGCCTAGTTCGGAAATCTCTCGAATAGGAGTCCTAGCCCATGGTTCAATATCTCCTTTGGACCACAAGCCCCATTCAAGCGAAAGGCAGCTGGAGTGATATTTGTAAATTACTCGCTCAAAGAGAAAAACCTGGATCTCAGACCTGCTTCTTGTGAAGTCAGTTTGATGGCCGGAGTGGAAATTAGCACCTCCCTGCTCTTAGCCATTTACCTCCAGGAGGCAAGAATTTGTTCCTTGAGACTTCCTTTATCTGCGATAGAGAAAGTCCAATTATGATGTAACAATACGTTGGCAGAAAAGAGGCCTGCTGCACTGCTATGTGTGTTTGGAGTGTTAGAGCCTGAAGGCAGAGGTGGAAAATGCCTGTTAACCACATCAAAGTATTGGATCACAGCTAATTTGCCGGGTGCCTCTATTTTCTAGCACCATCCAAGCAAGCGAAAGGGAGAATCTGGGATATTAGGGACTTAATCACCCCAAGCAAAAGTTGGCATTCACACCGTGTTGCTATAAACTCATTTTCACAATCTGAGTAGGTCTGTATTCCCTGCTCCTTCCATGCCTTATTTGCAAGGGTAGGAACAGATTGATTCTCCATGTTCCCTGTGCCAGAGCAGAACTCTGGTTTCTCATTGGAATCCCGCACTCTTTGTCCATTCAAATTTTGGAGAAACTGACGTAATGTTCTGCAGGTTAAAATCTGCATCGAAACAAGCACACTTCCTCCTTCGGAAGTCTCTCAACTAGGAAAGATATTGCAAGGGTGGATATCTCCTTGTGACCACAAGCTCCATTCAAGCCTAGAGCACCTGGAGTGATTTTCGTTGATTACTTCCTCAAATAGAAACACCTGCAACTTAGACATGCTTCTTGTGAATTCAGATTGAGGAGCAGAGTGGAATTTAGCAACTCCCAGCTCCTAGCTTGATACCACAAGGATGCAAGCTTTTGTTCCTTAGGCTACCATTGTCTGTGGTAGTGAAAGTCCTATTATGTTGTCATAATCCCGCTGTAGCAATGAGTCCTGGCACACTGCTATGTGTGTTTGGACGCTTAGAGCCTGTAGAGACAGGTGGAAAACAACTATTTTACCCATGAAAAGCTTGAATCACACCTAATCGCCACATGCTACTCTTTTCTAGCCACATCCAAGCAAGTGAAAGTGAGTAGCTGTGATATCAGGGGCTTCATCTCCTCAAGCAAATGTTGGAAATCACACAATGTGGCTATACAATGTCTTTCTGAATCTGATTGGGACGGTACTCAATGCTCAATCTTTGAATTATTTTCAAGAGTATGAACAGATTGATTCTCCATGTGCCCTGTGCCTGATGAGAACTTTGTTTGATTATTGAAATCCGGCACTCTTTGTATGGGCTAATGGTGGAGAAAGAGACATCATATTCTGAAGGTTAGAATCTGAATCGAGAAAAGCACAATGCCTCCTTCAGAAGTCTCTCAAATAGGAGTGCTACCCCACGGTGGATATCTCCTTTTGACCACAAGCTCCATTCAAGTGAAAGGCAGCTGGAGTGATATATGTAGATTAATCCCTCAAAGAGGTACACCTGGAACTCAGACCTGCTCCTTGTGAAGTCAGTATGAGGGGGGAGTGGAAATTAGCACCTCCCTGCCCTTAGCCATTTACCTCCAGGACACAAGAATGTGTTCCTTGAGACTTCCTTTATCTGTGGTAGAGGAAGTCAAATTATGACATCACAATCGCTTGGTAGAAACGAGTCCTGGTGCATTGCTATGTGTGTTTGAAGCGTTAGAGCCTGAAGGCAGAGGTGGAAAAATGCCTGTTAACCACATCGAAGTATTGGATCACAGCTAATTTGCCGGGTGCCTCTATTTTCTAGCACCATCCAAGCAAGCGAAAGGGACAATATGGGATATTAATTACTTAATCTCCCCAAGCAAAAGTTGGCATTCACACCGTGTTGCTATAAACTGATTTTCACAACCTGAGTAGGTCTATATTCCCTGTTCTATCTATGCCTTATTTGCAAGGGAAGGAACAAATTGATTCTCCATGTTGCCTGTGCCAGAGCAGAACTCTGGTTTCTCATTGGAATCCCGCACTCTTTGTCCATTCAAATTTTGGAGAAACTGACATAATGTTCGGCAGGTTAAAATCGGCATCGAAAGAAGCACACTTCCTCCTTCGGAAGTCTCAACTAGGAGAGATATTCCACGGGTGGATATCTCCTTGTGACCACAAGCTCCATTCAAGCCAAGGGCACCTGGAGTGATATTTGTAGATTCCTCCCTCAAATAGAAACGCCTGCTACATTGATGTGCTTCTTCTGAATTCAATTTGAATATCACAGGGGTAATTAGCACCTCCCAGCTCCTAGCCATTTACCTCACAGACGCAAGAGTTTGTTATTTTAGACTACGTTTGCCTGTCGTAGTGAAAGTCCTACTATCACGTCATGATCCCACTGTAGAAATCAGTCCTGGCACAGGCCTTTGTGTTTGGACACTTAGAGCCTGAAGACAGAGGTGGAGAAAGCCTGTTTTCCACATGAAAGGCTTGGATCACACCTAAGTGCCAGATGCCTCCATTTTCTAGCAACATCCAAGCAAATGAAAGTGAGTAGCTGGGATATCAGGGGCGTCATCTCCCCAGCAAAAGTTGGAATTCTCACCATGTTGCTATAAAATGACTTTCAGAATCTGGTTGGGACCGTACTCAATGATCAATTTGTGAATTATTTTCTAGAGTAGGAAAAGATTGATTTTTCATTTCCCCTGTGCCTGAGAACTCTGTTTCATTATTGAAATCCTGCACTCTTTGTATGTCTTAAGGGTGGAGAAAGAGATGTAATATTCTGAAGGTTAGAATCTGAATCGAGAAAAGCACAATGCCTCCTTCGGGAATCTCTCAAATAGGAGTGCTATCCCACGGATGGTTATCTCCTTTTGACCACAAGCTCCATTCAAGTGAAAGGCAGCAGGAGTGATATTTGTAGATTACTCCCTCAAAGAGAAACACCTAGAACTCAGACCTGCTTCTTGTGAAGTCTGTTTGAGGGCTGGAGTGGAAATTAGCACCTCCCTGCTCTTAGCCATTTACCTCCATGACGCAAGAATTTTTTCTTTGAGACATCCTTTATGTGCGGTAGAGATCGTCCAATTACGACGTCACAATACGTTGGTAGAAAAGAGGCCTGGTGCACTTCTATATGTGTTTGGAGCGTTGGAACCTGAAGGCAGAGGTGGAAAATGCCTGTTAACCACATCAAAGTATTGGATCACAGCTAATTTACTGGGTGCTTCTATTTTCTAGCACCATCCAAGCAAGCGAAAGGGAGATTCTGAGATGTTAGGGACTTAATCTCCCCAAGCAAATGTTGGCATTCACACCTTGTTGCTATAAACTGGTTTTCACAATCTGAGTAGGTCTGTATTCCCTGCTCCTTCCATGCCTTATTTGCAAGGGTAGGAACAGATTGATTGTCCATGTTCTCTGGGGCTGAGCAGAACTCTGGCTTCTCACTGGAATCCCACACTCTTTGTTCATTCGAATTTTGGAGAAACTGACATAATGTTCTGTAGATTGAAATATGCATCGAAAGAAGGACACTGCCTCCATCGGAAATGATTCAATTAGTATTGGTGTTCCACGGGTGGATGTCTCTCTGTGACCAAAAGCTGCATTCAACACAAGGGCACCTGGAGTGATATTCGTTGATTACTCCCTCAAATAGAAACACCTGCAACTTAGACCTGCTTCTTCTTAAGTCAGTTTGAGTAACAGAGAGGAAATTCGCAACTCCCAGCTCCTAACTGGATACCGTAAGGACGCAAGTGTTTGTTCGTTTATACTACCTTTACTGTGGTAGCGAAAGTCTTATTACCACATCATAATTCCGCCGTAGAAATGAGTCCTGGCACACTGTTATGTGTGTTTGGACAGTTAGAGCCTGAAGACAGAGGAGGAAAATGCCTGTTTTCCACATTAGAGTCTTGGATCCCACCTGAATGCCAGATGCCTCTCATTTATAGCAAAATCCAAGCAAGTGAAAGTGAGTAGCTGGATAGCAGGGCCTTCATCTTCCCAAGCAAAAGTTGGAATTCACACCATGTTGCTATAAAATGTCTTTCAGAATCTGAGTGGGACGGTACTCCCTGCTCAATCTGTGAATTATTTTCAAGAGAAGGAACTGATTGATTCTCCATCATCCCTGGGCCTGCAGAGATCTCTGCCTGATTATTCAAATACCGCACTCTTTGTATGGGAAAATTATGGAGAAACAGACGTAATGTTCTGCCGGATGGAAATTGAATTGGTAGCAGCACATTAACTCCTAAGGAAATACCTCAACTAGGAGTGCTCTTCCACGGGGTGATATCTCCTTTTGACCACAAGCTCCATTCAAGCCAAGGGCACCTGGAGTGATATTCGTAGATTCCTACCTCAAAGAGAAACACATGCTACTTTGACCTGCTCCTTCTGAATTCAGTTTGTGTTTCAGAGGTGTAATTAGCACGTCCCAGGTCCCAGCCATTTACCTCACGGACGCAAGAGTTTGTTCTTTTAGACTACCTTTGTCTGTGGTAGTGAAAGTCCTATTATGACATCATATTCACACTGTAGAAATCAGTCCTGGCACACGACAATGTGTGTTTGGACGATGAGAGCCTGAAGACAGAGGTTTAGAAAGCCTGTTTTCCACATCAAAGTCTTGGATCACACCTAAGTGCCAGATGCCTCTCTTTTCTAGAAACATAAAAGCAAGTGAAAGTAAGTAGCTGGGATATCAGGGGCGTCATCTCCCCAGCAAAAGTTGGAATTCTCACTGTGTTGCTATAAAATGTCTTTCAGAATCTGGTTGGGATGGTACTCAATGATCAATCTGTGAATTATTTTCAAGAGCAGGAAAAGATTGATTCTCCATGTCCCCTGTGCCTGAGAACTCTGTTTGATTATTGAAATCCCGCACTCTTTGCATGGGCTAATGGTGGAGAAAGAGACGTAATATTCTGAATGTTAGAATCTGAGTCGAGAAAAGCACAATGCCTCCTTCGGAAATCTCTCGAATAGGAGTGCTATCCCACGGGTGGATATCTCCTTTTGACCACCAGCTCCATTCAAGCGAAAGGCAGCTGGAGTGATATTTGTAGATTACTCGCTCGAAGAGAAACACCTGGAACTCAGACCTGCTTCTTGTGAAGTCGGATTGAGGGCCGGAATGGAAATTAGCACCTCCCTGCTCTTAGCCATTTACCTCCAGGAGGCAAGAATTTGTTCCTTGAGACTTCCTTTATCTGCGGTAGAGAAAGTACTATTATGACGTTACAATACGTTGGTAGAAACGAGGCCTGGTGCACTGCTATGGGTGTTTGGAGCGTTAGAGCCTGAAGGCAGAGGTGAAAAATGCCTGTTAACCACATCGAAGTATTGGATCACAGCTAATATGCCGGGTGCTTCTATTTTCTAGCACCATCCAAGGAAGCGAAAGGGAGAATCTGAGATGTTAGGGACTTAATCTCCCCAAGCAAATGTTGGCATTCACACCGTGTTGCTATAAACTGATTTTTACAATCTGAGGAGGTCTGTATTCCCTGCTCCTTCCATGCCTTATTTGCAAGGGTAGGAAAAGATTGATTGTCCACGTTCCCTGGGGCTGAGCAGAACTCTGGCTTCTCATTGGAGTCCCGCACTTTTTGTTCCTTCGAATTTTGGAGAAACTGACGTAATGTACTGTAGGTTGAAATCTGCATCGAAAGAAGCACAGTGCCTCCATCGGAAATCATTCAACTAGGAGTGGTATTCCACGGGTGGATATATCCTTGTGACCAAAAGCTGCATTCAACACAAGGGCACCTGGAGTGATATTCATTGATTACTCCCTCAAATAGAAACACCTGCAACTTAGACCTGCTTCTTATGAAGTCAGTTTGAGGATCAGAGAGGAAATTCGCCACTCGCAGCTCGGAACCGGTTACTGCAAGGACGCAAGTGTTCAGAGGTGTAATTAGCACGTCCCAGGTCCCAGCCATTTACCTCACGGACGCAAGAGTTTGTTCTTTTAGACTACCTTTGTCTGTGGTAGTGAAATTCCTATTACGATGTCATAATTCCGCTGTAGAAATGAGTCCTGGGAAACAGCTATGTGTGTTTGGACAGTTAGAGACTGAAGACAGAGGTGAAGAATGCCTGTTTTCCACATTAAAGGCTTGGATCCCACCTGAATGCCAGATGTCTCTCATTTATGGCAACATCCAACCAGGTGAAAGTGAGTAGCTGGGATATCAGGGCCTTCATCTTCCCAAGCAAAAGTTGGAATTCACACCATGTTGCTATAAAATGTATTTCAGAATCTGAGTGGGACGGTACTCCCTGCTCAAACTGTGAATTATTTTCAAGAGAAGGAACTGATTGATTCTCCATGGTCCCTGGGCCTGCGGAGAACTCTGCTCATTATTCAAATACCGCACTCTGTGTACGGGAAAATTTTGGAGAAACAGACATAATGTTCTGCAGGATAGAATTTGAATTGATGGCAGCACACTGCCTCCTTCGGAAATCCCTCAACTAGGAGTGCTCTTCCATCGGTGGATATCTCCTTGTGACCACAAGCTCCATTCAAGCCAAGGGCACCTGGAGTGATATTTGTAGATTCCTCCCTCAAATAGAAACACCTGCTACGTTGATGTGCTTCTTCTGAATTCAGTTTGAGGATCAGAGGGGTAATTAGCACCTCCCAGCTCCTAGCCATTTACCTCAAGGACGCAAGAGTTTGTTCTTTTAGACTACCTTTGTCTGTGGTAGTGAATGTCCTATTATGACGTCCTAGTCCCACCTTAGAAATCAGTCCTGGCACACACCTATGTGTGTTTGGACGCTTAGAGCCTGAAGACAGAGGTGGAGAAAGCCTGTTTTCCACATCAAAGGCTTGGATCGCACCTAAGTGCCATATGCCTATATTTTCTAGCAACATCCAAGCAAGTGAAAATGAGTAGCTGGGATATCAGGGGTGTCATCTCCCCAGCAAAAGTTGGAATTCTCACCGTGTTGCTATAAAATGTCTTTCAGAATCTGGTTAGGACGTTACTCAATGATCAATCTGTGAATTATTTTCAAGAGTAGGAAGAGATTGATTCTTCATGTCCCCTGTGCCTGAGAACTCTGTTTGATTATTGAAATACTGCACTCTTTGTATGTCTTAATGGTGGAGAAAGAGACGTAATATTCTGAAGGTTAGAATCTGAATCGAGAAAAGCACAATGCCTCCTTCGGAAATCTCTCAATAGGAGTGCTATCCCATGGGTGGATATCTCCTTTTGACCACAAACTCCATTCAAGTGAAAGGCAGCTGGAGTGATATATGTAGATTACTCCCTCAAAGAGGCACACCAGGAACTCAGACCTGCTTCTTGTGAAATCAGTTTGAGGGGGGAGTGGAAATTAGCACCTCCCTGCTCTTAGCCATTTACCTCCAGAACACAAGAATGTGTTCCTTGAGACTTCCTTTATCTGCAGTAGTGGAAGTACAATTATGGCATCACAATCGCTTGGTAGAAACGAGTCCTGGTGCACTGCAATGCGTGTTTGTAGCATTAGAGCCTGAAGACAGAGGCAAAAAATGCCTGTTAACCACATCGAAGTATTGGATCACAGCTAATTTGCCGGGTGCCTCTATTTTCTAGCACCATCCAAGCAAGCAAAAGGGAGAATATGGGATACTAAGTACTTAATCTCCCCAAGCAAAAGTTGGCATTCACACCGTGTTGCTATAAACTGATTTTCACAATCTGAGTAGGTCTGTATTCCCTGTTCCTTCTGTGCCTTATTTTCAAGGGTAGGAACAAATTGATTCTCCATGTTGCCTGTGCCAGGGCAGAACTCTTGTTTCGCATTGGAATCCCGCACTATTTGTCCATTCAAATTTTGGGAAAATGACGTAATATTCTGCAGGTTAAAATCGGCATCGAAAGAAGCACACTTCCTCTCTCGGAAATCTCAACTAAGAGAGATATTCCAAGGATGGATATCTCCTTGTGACCACAAGCTCCATTCAAGCCAAGGGTACCAGGAGTGATATTCGTAGATTCCTCCCTCAAATAGAAACACCTGCAACGTTGACGTGCTTCTTCTGAATTCAGTTTGAGGATCAGAGGTGTAATTAGCACCTTCCAGCTCCTAGCAGTTTAGCTCAGGGACGAAAGAGATTGTTCTTTTAGAATACCTTTGTCTGTGGTAGTGAAAGTCCTATTATAACGTCATGATCCCACTGTAGAAATCAGTCCTGGCACACGGCTATGTGTGTTTGGACGCTTAGAGCCTGAAGACAGAGGTGGAAAATCCCTGTTTTCCACATCAAAGGCTTGGATCACACCTAAGTGCCAGATGTCTCTCTTTTCTAGCAACATCCAAGCAAGCGAAAGTGAGTAGCTGGGATATCAGGGGCGTCATCCCCCCAGCAAAAGTTGGCATTCAAGCCATGTTGATATAAAATGTCTTTCAGAATCTGGTTGGGACAGTACGCAATGATCAATTTGCGAATTATTTTCAAGAGTAGGAAAAGATTGATTCTCCATGTTCCCTGTGCCTTAAAACTCTGTTTGATTATTGAAATCCTGCACTCTCTGTATCTCTTAATGATGGAGAATGAGACATAATATTCTGAAGGTTAGAATCTGAATCCAGAAAAGCACAATGCCTTCTTCAGAAATCTCTCCAATGAGAGTGCTATCCCATGGGTGGATAACTCCTTTTGACCACAAACTCCATTCAAGGTAAAGGCACCTGGAGTGATATTTGTAGATTACACCCTTAAAGAGAAACTCCTGGAATTCAGACTGCTTCTTGTGAAGTCAGTTTGAGGGCCAGAGTGGAAATTAGCACCTCCCTGCTCTTAGCCATTTACCTCCAGGACGCAAGAATTTGTACCTTGAGACTTCCTTTATCTGCGGTGGAGAAAGTCCGATTATGACGTCACAATAATTTGGTAGAAACGAGGCCTGGTGCACTGCTATGTGTGTTTGGAGCATTAGAGCCTGAAGACAGATGGGAAAAATGCCTGCTAACCACATAAAAGTATTGGATCACAGCTAACTTGCTGGGTGCCTTTATTTTCTAGCACCATCCAAGCATGCAAAATGGAGACTCTGGGATATTAGGTACTTAATCTCCCCAAGCAAAAGTTGGCATTCACACCATGTTGCTGTAAACTGATTTTCACAATCTGAGTAGGTCTGTATTCCCTGCTCCTTCTGTGCTTATTTGCAAGTGTAGGAACAGATTGATTCTCCATGTTCCCTGTGCCAGAGCAGAACTCTGGTTTCTCATTGGAATCCCACACTCTTTGTCCATTCAAATTTAGGACAAACTGACATAATGTTCGGCAGGTTAAAATCTGCATCGAAAGAAGCACACTTACTCCTTCGGAAGTCTCTCAACTAGTAGAGATATTCCAAGGGTGGATATCTCCTTGTGATCACAAGCTGAATTCAAGCTAAGGGCACCTGGAGTGATATTCGTTGATTATTCCCTCAAATAGAAACACCTGAAACTTAGACCTGCTTCTTTTGAATTCAGTATGAGGAGAAGAGTGGAAATTAGCAATACCCAGCTCCTAGCCAGTTACCACAAGGACGCAAGAGTTTATTCCTTTACACTACCATTGTCCGTGGTAGTTAAAGTCCCATTATGACGTCATAATACCGCTGTAGAAACGAGTCCTCGCACACTGCTATGCTTGTTTGGATGCTTAGAGCCTGAAGAGAGTGGTGGAAAATACCTGTTTTCCACATCAAAAGTTTGGATCACACCTAATTGCCACATGGCTCCCTTTTCTAGCAACATCCAAGCAAGTGAAAGTGAGTAGCTGGCATATCAGGGGCTTCATCTCGTCATGCTAATGTTGGAATTCACACCGTGTGGTTATAAAATGTCTTTCTGCATCTGATTGGGATGGTACTCAATGCTCAGTCTTTGAATTACTTTCAAGAGTATGAACAGATTGATTCTCCATGTCCCCTGTGCCTGCGGAGAACTCTGTTTGATTATTGAAATCCCTCACTCTTTGTATGGGCTAGTGGTGGAGAAAGAGACGTAATATGCTGAAGGTTAGAATGTGAATCGCGAAAAGTACAATGCCTCCTTCAGAAGTCTCACGAATAGGAGTGCTACCCCACGGTGGATATCTCCTTTTGACCACAAGCTCCATTCAAGCGAAAGGCATCTGGAGAGATATTTGTATTTTACTCCCTCAAAGAGACCCACCTGGAACTGAGACCTGTTCCTTGTGAAGTCAGTGTGAGGGCGGGAGTGGAAATTAGCACCTACCTGCTCTTAGCCATTTACCTCCAGGACCCAAGAATTTGTTCCTTGAGATTTCCTTTATCTGAGGTAGAGGAAGAACAATTATGATGTCACAATCCCTTGGTAGAAATGAGTCCTGGTGCACTGCTATGTGGGTTTGGAGCATTAGAGCCTGAAGACAGAGGCGAAAAATGCCTGTTAACCACATCGAAGTATTGGATCACAGCTAATTTGCTAGGTGCCTCTATTTTCTAGCACCGTCCTAGCAAGGGAAAGGGAGAATCTGGGATATTAAGGACTTAATCTCCCCAAGCTAAAGTTGGCATTTACTCCGTGTTGCTCTAAACTGATTCTCACAATTTGAGTAGGTCTGTATTCCCTGCTCCTTCCATGCCTTATTTGCAAGGGTAGTAATAGATTGATTCTCCACGTTCCCTGCGCCTGAGTAGAACTCTGGCTTCTCATTGGAATCCCGCACTCTTTGTGCATTCATATTTTGGAGAAACTGACATAATGTTCTGAATGTTGAAATCTGCATTGAAAGAAGCACACTGCCTCCATCGGAAATCTCTCTACTTGGAGTGCTCTTCCACGGTTGGATATCTCCTTGTGACCACAAGCGCCAATCAAGACAAGGGCACCTGGAGTGATATTCGTAGATTCCTCCCTCAAATAGAAACACATGCAACTTTTACCTACTTCTTCTGAATTCAGTTTGAGGATCACAGGGGTAATTAGCCCCTCCCAGCTCCTAGCCGTTTACCTCAAGGACACAAGAGTTTGTTCTTTAGGCTACCTTTGTCTGGTGTAATGAAAGTCCTATTATGACGTCATAATCCCACTGTAGAAATGAGTCCTGGAACACGCCTATGTGTGTTTGGACGCTTAGAGTCTGAAGACAGAGGTGGAGAATGCCTGTTTTCCACCTCAAAGGCTTGGATCACACTTTAGTGCCACATGCCTCTATTTTCTAGCAACATCCAAGCAAGTGAAAGTGAGTAGCTGGGATATCAGGGCCGTCATCTCCCCAGCAAAAGTTGGAATTCACATCATGTTGCTATAAAATGTCTTTCAGAATCTGGTTGGGACGGTACCCAATGATCAATTTGTGAATTATATTCAAGAGTAAGAAAAGACTGATTCTCCATGTCCCCTGTGCCTGAGGAGAACTCTGTTTGATTATTGAAATCCCGCACTCTTTTTATGTCTTAAGGGTGGAAAAAGAGACGTAATATTCTGAAAGTTAGAATCTGAATAGAGAAAAGCACAATGCCTCCTTCAGAAATCTCTCGAATAAGAGTGCTACCCCACGGTGGATAACTCTTTTGACCACAAGCTCCATTCAAGCGAAAGGAAGCTGGAGTGATATTTTTAGAATACTACCTCAAAGAGAAACACCTGGATCTCATACCTGCTTCTTGTGAAGTCAGTTTGATGGCCGGAGTGGAAATTAGCACCTCCCTGCTCTTAGCCAATTACCTCCAGAAGGAAAGAATTTGTCCCTTGAGACTTACTTTATCTGCGGTAGAGAAAGTCCAATTTTGACGTTACAATACGTTGGTAGAAAGGAGGCCTGGTGTACTGCTGTGTGTTTTTGGAGCATTAGAGCCTGAAGGCAGAAGTGGAATATGCCTGTTATCAACATGAAAGTATTGGATCACAGCTAATTTGCCTGGTGCCTCTATTTTCTAGCCCCATCCACGCAAGCGAAAGAGAGAATCTGGGATATTAGGGACTAAATCTCCCCAAGCAAAAGTTGGCATTCACACCGTGTTGCTATAAAATGTTTTTCACAATCTGAGTAGGTCTGTATTCCCTGCTCCTTCCATGCCTTATTTGCAAGGGTAGGAACATATTGATTCTCCATGTTCCCTGTGCCAGAGGAGAACTCTTGTTTCTCATTGGAATCTTGGACTCTTTGTCCATTCAAATTTTGGAGAAACTGATGTAATGTTCTGCAGGATAAAATCTGCATTGAAAGAAGCACACTTCCTCCTTTGGAAGTCTCTCAACTAGGAGAGCTATTCCAAGTGTGGATATCTCCTTGTGACCAAAAGCTGCATTCAAGAAAAGGACACCTGGAGTGATATTTGTTGATTCCTCCCTCAAATAGAAACACCTGCAACTTAGAACTGCTTCTTGTGAATTCAGTTTGAAGAGCAGAGTGGAAATTAGCAACTCCCAGCTCCTAGCGTGTTACCACAAGGATGCAAGAGTTTTTCCTTAGGCTACAATTGTCTGTGGTAGTGAAAGTTCTATTATGATGTCATATTCCCATTGTAGAAATGAGTACTGGCACACTGCTATGTGTTTGGACACTTACAGCCTGAAGAGAGAGGTGGAAAATACCTGTATTCCACATCAAAATCTTGGATCACACCTAATTGCCACATGCCCCCCTTTTCTAGCAACATCCAAGCAAGTGAAAGTGAGTAGCAGGGATATCAGGGGCTTCATCTCCTCAAGCAAATGTTGGAATTCACAGTGTGGTTATACAATGTCTTTCTGAATCTGATTGGGACGGTACTCAATGCTCAATCTTTGAATTACTTTCAAGAGTATGAACAGATTGTTTCTCCATGTCCCCTGTGCCTGAGGAGTACTCTGTATGATCATGGAAATCCCTCACTCTTTGTATGGGCTAATGGTGGAGAAAGAAACATAATATTGTGAAGGTTAGTATGTGAATTGAGAAAAGCACCATGACTTCTTCAGAAGTCTCTCAAATAGGAGTGCTACCCCATGGTGGATATCTCCTTTTGACCACAAGCTCCATTCAAGGGAAAGTCAGCTGGCGTGATATAAGTAGATTACTCCCTCAAAGAGATCCACCTGGAACTCAGACCTGCTCCTTGTGAAGTCAGTGTGTGTGTGTGGGGGGGAGTGGAAATTAGCACCTCACTGCTCTTATAAATTTACCTCCAGGACTCAACAATGTGTTCCTTGAGACTTCCTTTATCTGTGATAGAGGAAATCCAATTATGACGTCACAATACATTGGTAGAAACGTGTCCTGGTGCACTTCTATGTGTGTTTGGAGCGTTAAAGCCTGAAGACACAGGCAAAAAATGCCTGTTAACCACATTGAAGTATTGTATCATAGCTAATTTGCAGGGTGCCTCTATTTTCTAACACCATCCAAGAAAGCCAAAGGGAGAATCTGTGATATTAAGGACTTAACCTCCCCAAGCTATAGTTGGCATTCACACCGTGTTGCTATAAACTGATTTTCACAAATTGAGTAGGTCTGTATTCCCTGCTCCTTCGGGGCCTTATTTGCAAGGGTAGGAACAGATTGATTCTCCACGTTCCTTGGCCTGAGCAGAACTCTGGCTTCTCATTGGAATCTCGCACTGTTTGTCCATTCGAATTTTGGAGAAACTGACGTAATGTTCTGTAGGTTGAAATCTGCAACGAAAGAAGCACACTGCCTCCATCGGAAATCTCTCAACTAGGAGTGCTCTTCCACGGTTGGAAATCTCCTTGTAACCACAAGCTGCATTCAAGCCAAGGACACCTGTAGTGATATTCGTAGACTCATCCCTCAAATAGAAACACATGCACCTTTGACCTACTTCTTCTGAATTCACCTTGAGGATCACAGGGGTAATTAGCACCTCCCAGCTCCTAGCCGTTTACCTCAAGGACACAAGAGTTTGTTCTTTAGACTACCATTGTCTGTGGTAGTGAAAGTTCTATTATGACGTCATAATCCCACTGTAGAAATGAGTCCTGACACACGCCTATGTGTGTTTGGACGCTTAGAGCCTGAAGACACAGGTGGAGAATGCCTGCTTTCCAAATCAAAGGCTTGGATGACACCTAAGTGCCAGATGCCTCTCTTTTCTAGCAAGGTCCAAGCAAGTGAAAGTGAGTAGCTGGGATATCAGGGGCGTCATCTCCCCATCAAAAGTTGTAATTTGCACCGTGTTGCTATAAAATGTCTTTCTGGATCTGATTCGGACGGTACTCAATGCTCAATCTTTGAATTACTTTCAAGAGTACGAACCAATTGATTCTCTATGTCCCCTGTGCCTGAGGAGAACTCTGTTTGATTATTGAAATCCTGCAATCATTGTATGGGCTAATGGTGGAGAAAGAGACATAATATTCTGAAGGTTAGAATCTGAATCTAGAAAAGCACAATGCCTCTTTCGGAAATCTTTCGAATAGGAGTGCTCTTCCAAGGGTGGATATCTCCTTGTGTCCACAAGCTGCATTCAAGCCAAGGGCACCTGGAGTGATATTCGTATATTCCTCCCTCAAATAGAAACACCTGCACCTTTGACCTACTTCTGAATTCAGTTTGAGGATCACAGGGGTAATTAGCACCTCCCAGCTCCTAGCCGTTTACCACAAGGCCACAAGAGTTTGTGCTTTAGACTACCTTTGTCTGTGGTAGTGTAAGTTCTATTAGGACGTCATAATCATACTGTAGAAATGAGTCCTGGCACACGCCTATTTGTGTTTGGATGCTTGGACCCTGAAGACAGAGGTGGAGAATGCCTGTTTTCCACATCAAAGGCTTGGATCACACCTAAGTGCCAGATGCCTCTCTTTTCTAGCAACATCCAAGCAAGTGAAAGTGAGTAGCTGGGATATCAGGGGCATCACCTCCCCAGCAAATGTTGGAATTCACCACGTGTTGTTATAAAATGTATTTCAAAATCTGGTTGGGACGGTACTCAATGATGAATCTGTGAATTATTTTCGAGAGTAGGAAAGGATTGATTCTCCATGTCCTCTGTGCCTGAGAACTCTGTTTGAATATTGAAATCGTGCACTCTTTGTATGTCTTAATGGTGGAGAAAGAGACGTAATATTCTGAAGGTTAGAATCTGAATCAAGAAAAGCACAATGCCTCCTTCGGAAATCTCTCAAATAGGAGTGCTAACCCACGGGTGGATATCTCCTTTTGACCATAAGCTCCATTCAAGCGAAAGGCAGGGGGAGTGATATTTGTAGCTTACTCTCTCAAACAGAAACACCTGGAACTCAGAACTGCTTCTTGTGATGTCAGTTTGAGGGCTGGAGTGGAAATTAGCACCTCCCTGCTTTTAGCCATTTACGTCCAGCAGGCAAGTATATTTTCCTTGAGACTTCCTTTATCTGTGGTAGAGAAAGTCTAATTATGCCGTCACAGTACATTGGTAGAAACGAGGCCTGGTGCACTGCTATGTGTTTTGGAGCGTTAGAGAATAAAGGCAGAGGCGAAAAATGCCTGTTAACCACATCAAAGTATTAGATCACAGCTAATTTGGCAGGTGCGTCTATTTTCTAGCACCATCCAAGCAAGCAAAAAGGAGAATCTGGGATATTAGGGACTTAATCTCCCCAGCAAAAGTTGGCATTCACACCGTGTTTCTATAAAATGATTTTCACAATCTGAGTAGGTCTGTATTCCCTGCTCCTTCTGTGCCTTATTTGCAAGGGTAGGAACAAATTGATTCTCCATGTTGCCTGCCCCAGAGCAGAACTCTGGTTCCACATTGGAATCTGTCACTCTTTGTCCATTCAAATTTTGGAGAAACTGACGTAATGTTCTGCAGGATAAAATCTGCATCGAACGAAGCACACTTCCTTCTTCGGAAGTCTCAACTAGGAGAGCTAATCCAAGGTTGGATATCTCCTTGTGACCACAAGCTGCATTCAAGCCAAGGGCACCTGGAGTGATTTTCATTGATTACTCCCTCAAATAGAAACGCCTGCAACTTAGACCTGCTTCTTGTGAATTCAGTTTGAGGAGCAGCGTGGAAATTAGCAACTCCCAGCTCCTAGGTGGTAAACTCTACGACGAAAGAGTTTGTTCCTTACGCTACCATTTTCTGTGGTAGTGAAAGTCCTATTATGATGTCAGAATCCCGCTGTGGAAATGAGTCCTTGCACACAGCTCTTTGTGTTTGGACGCTTAGAGCCTGAAGAGAGCGTTGGAAAATACCTGTTTTCCACATCAAAAGCTTGGATCACACCTGCTTGCCACATGCCTCCCTTTTTTAGCAACATCCAAGCAAGTGAAAGTGAGTAGCTGGGATATCAGGGGCTTCATCTCCTCAAGCAAATGTTGGAATTCTCACCATGTGGCTATTAAATGTCTTTCTGAATCTGATTGGGACGGTCCTCAATGATCAAATTTTGAATTACTTTCAAGAGTATGGAGAGATTGATTCTCCATGTCCCCTGTGCCTGAGGAGATCTGTTTGATCATTGAAATCCCGCACTCTTTGTTTGGGTTAATATTGGAGAAAGAGACGTAATGTTCTGAAGGTTAGAATCTGAATTGAGAAAAGCACCATGCCTCCATCGGAAGTCTCTCGAATAGCACTGCTACCCCATGGTGGATATTTCCATTTGACCACAAGCTCCATTCAAGGGAAAGGCAGCTGGAGTGATATATGTAGATTACTCCCTCAAAGAGATCCACCTGGAACTCAGACCTGCTCCTTGTGAAGTCAGTGTGAGAGGGGGAGGGGAAATTAGCACCTCCCTGCTCTTAGCCATTTACCACCAGGACACAAGAATGTGTCCCTTGAGACTTCCTTTATCTGCGATAGAGGAAATCCAATTATGACTTCACAATTCATTGGTAGAAACGAGTCCTGGTGCACTTCTATGTGTGTTTGGAGCGTTAGAGCCTGAAGATAGAGGCAAAAAATTCCTGTTAACCACATTGAACTATTGGATCACAGCTAATTTGCAGGGTGCCTCTATTTTCTAGCACCATCCAAGCAAGCGAAAGGGACAAACTGGGATATTAACGACTTAAACTCCCCAAGCTAAAGTTGGCATTCACACCGTGTTGCTATAAACTCATTTTCACAATTTGAGTAGGTCTGTATTCCCTGCTCGTTCCGTGCCTTATTTGCAAGGGTAGGAACAGATTGATTCTCCGTGTTCCCTGGTCCTGAGCAGAACTCTGGCTTCTCATTGGAATCCCGCACGCTTTGTCCATTCGAATTTTGGAGAAACTGACGTAATGTCCTGTATGTTGAAATCTGCATGGAAAGAAGCACACTGCCTGCATCGGAAATCTCTCAACTAGGATTGCTCTTCCACGATTGGATATGTCCTTGTGACCACAACTTCCATTAAATCCAAGGGCACCTGGAGTGATATTCGTAGATTTCTCCCTCAAATAGAAACACCTGCAACTTTGACCTACATCTTCTGAATTCACCTTGAGGATCACAGGGGTAATTAGCATCTCCCAGCTCCTAGCCGTTTACCTCAAGGACAGAAGAGTTTGTTCTTTAGACTACCTTTGTCAGCGGTAGTGAAAGTTCTATTATGACGTCATAATCCCACTGTAGAAATGAGTCCTGGCACACGCCTATGTGTGTTTGGACACTTAGAGCCTGAAGACACAGGTGGAGAATGCCTGCTTTCCACATCAAAGGCTTGGATAACACCTAAGTGCCAGATACCTCTATTTTTCTAGCAACATCCAAGCAAGTGAATGTGAGTAGCTTGGATATCAGGGGCGTCATCTCCCCATCAAAAGTTGTAATTTGCACCGTGTTGCTATAAAATGTCTTTCTGAATCTGATTGGGACGGTACTCAATGCTCAATCTTTGAATTACTTTCAAGATTATGAACAGATTGATTCTCTATGTCCCCTGTGCCTGAGGAGAACTCTGTTAGATTTTTGAAATCCCGCACTCATTGTATGGGCTAATGGTGGAAAAAGAGATGTAATATTCTGAAGGTTAGAATCTGAATCGAGAAAAGCACAATGCCTCCTTCGGACATCTCTCGAATAGGAGTGCTACCCCACGGTGGATATCTCCGTTTTACCGCAAGCTCCAATCAAGCGGAAGGCAGCTGGAGTGATATATGTAGATTACTCCTTCAAAGAGATCCACCTGGAACTCAGACCTGCTCCTTGTGAAGTCAGTGTGAGGGGACGAGTGGAAATTAGCACCTCCCTGCTCTTAGCCATTTACCTCCAGGACACAAGAATGTGTTCCTTCAGACTTCCTTTATCTGCCGTAGAGGAAGTCCAACTATGACGTCACAATCCCTTGGTAGAAAAGAGTCCTGCTGCACTGTTATGTGCGCTTGGAGCATTAGAGCCTGAAGACAGAGGCGAAAAATGATTGTTAACCACATCGAAGTATTGGATCACAGCAAATTTGCCGGGTTTCTCTATTTTCTAGCACCATCCAAGCAAGCGAAAGGGAGAATGTGGGATATTAAGAACTTAACCTCCCCAAGCTAAAGTTGGCATTCACACCGTGTTGCTATAAACTGATTTTCACAATTTGAGTAGGTCTGTATTCCCTGCTCCTTCCATGCCTTATTTGCAAGGGTAGGAACAGATTGATTCTCCACGTTCCCTGGGCCTGAGTAGAACTCTGGATTCTCATTGGAATCCCGCACGCTTTGTCCATTCGAATTTTGGATAAACTGATGTAATGTTATGTAGGTTGAGATCTGCAAAGAAAGAAGCACAATGCCTTCATCAGAAATCTCTCAACTAGGAGTGCTCTTCCACCATTGGATATCTCCTTGTGACCACAACTTCCATTCAAGCCAAAGGCACCTGGAGTGATATTCATAGATTCCTCCCTCAAATAGAAACACCTGCACCTTTGACCTACTTCTTCTGAATTCACCTTGAGGATCACAGGTGTAATTAGCACCTCCCAGCTCCTAGCCGTTTACCTCAAGGACACAAGAGTTTGTTCTTTAGACTACCTTTGTCAGCGGTAGTGAAAGTTCTATTATGACGTCATAATCCCACTGTAGAAATGAGTCCTGGCACAAGCCTATGTGTGTTTGGACGCTTAGAGCCTGAAGACACAGGTGGAGAATGCCTGCTTTCCAAATCAAAGGCTTGGATAACACCTAAGTGCCGGATGCCTCTATTTTTTAACAACATCCAAGCAAGTGAAAGTGAGTAGCTGGGATATCAAGGGCGTCATCTCCCCAGCAAAAGTTGCAATTCACACCGTCTTGCTATAAAATGTCTTTCTGAATCTGATTGGGACGGTACTCAATGCTCAATCTTTGAATTACTTTCAAGAGCATGAACTGATTGATTCACTAAGTCCCCTGTGCCTGAGGAGAACTCAGTTTGATTATTGAAATCCCGCACTCATTGTATGGGCTAATGGTGGAGAAAGAGACATAATATTCTGAAGGTTAGAATCTGAATCGAGAAAAGCACAATGCCTCCTTCGGAAATCTCTCGATTAGGAGTGTTACCCCACGGGTGGCTATCTCCTTTTGACCACAAGCTCCATTCAAGCGAAAGGAAGCTGGAGTGATATTTGTAGATTACTCCCTCAAAGAGAAACACCTGGATCTCAGACCTGCTTCTTGTGAAATCAGTTTGATGTTCGGAGTGGAAATTAGCTCCTCCCTGCTCTTATCCATTTACCTCCAGGACTCAGGAATTTGTTCCTTGAGAATTCCTTTATCTGCGGTAGAGAAAGTCCAATTATGAAGTCAGAATACGTTGGTAGAAACGAGGCCTGGTGCACTGCTATTTGTGTTTGGAGCGTTTGAGCCTGAAGGCAGAGGTGGAAAATGCCTGTTAACCACATCAAAGTATTGGATCACAGCTAATTTGCCGGGTGCCTCTATTTTCTAGCACCATCCAAGCAAGGTAAAGGGAGAATCTGGGATATTAGGGACTTAATCTCCCCAAGCAAAAGTTGGCATTCACACCGTGTTGCTATAAACTCATTTTCAAAATCTGAGTAGGTCTGTCTTCCCTGCTCTTTCCATGCCTTATTTGCAAGGGTAGGAAAAGATTGATTTTCTATGTTCCCTGTGCCAGAGCAGAACTCTGGTTTCTCATTGGAATTCCGCACTCTTTGTCCATTCAAATTTTGGAGAAACTGACGTAATGTACTGCGGGATAAAATCTGCATCCAAAGAAGCACACTTCCTCTTTCGGAAGTCGCTCAACTAGGAGAGCTATTCCAACGGTGGATATCTCCTTGTGACCACAAGTTTCATTCAATCCAAGGGCACCTGGAGTGATATTCGTATATTCCTCCCTCAAATAGAAACATCTGCAACTTTGACCTACCTCTTCTGAATTCAGTTTGAGGATCACAGGGGTATTTTGGACCACCCAGCTCCTAGCTGTTTACCTCAAGGACACAAGAGTTTGTTCTTTAGAATACCTTTGTCTGTGGTAGTGATAGTTCTATTATGACATCATAATCCCACTATATAAATGAGTCCTGGCATACGCCTATGTGTGTTTAGACGCTTAGAGCCTGAAGACAGAAGTGGAGAATGCCTGCTTTCCTCATCAAAGGCTTGGATCACACCTAAGTGCCAGATGCCTCTCTTTTCTAGCAACATCCAAGCAAGTGAAAGTGAGTAGCTGGGATATCAGGGGCGTCATCTTCGCAGCAAAAGTTGAAATTCACACCGTGTTTCTATAAAAAGTCTTGCAGAATCTCGTTTGGACGGTACTCAATGATCAATCTGTGAATTATTTTCAAGAGTACGAAGAGATTTATTTTCCATGTACCGTGTGCCTGAGAACTCTGTTTGATTATAGAAATCGTGCACTCTATTTATGTCTTAATGGTGGAGAAAGAGACGTAATATTCTGAAGGTTAGAATCTAAATCGAGAAAAGCACAATGCCTCCTTCTAAAATCTCTGGAATAGGAGTGCTATCCCACGGGTGGATATCTCCTTTTGACCACAAGCTCCATTCAAGCGAAAGACAGCTGGAGTGATATTTGTAGATTACTCCCTCAAAGAGAAACAACTGGAACTCAGAACTGCTTCTTGTGAAGCCTGTTTCAGGGCTGGAGTTTAAATTAGCACCTCCCTGCTCTTAGCCATTTAACTCCAGGACGCAAGAATTTGTTCCTTGAGACTTCCTTTTTCTGCGGTAGTGAAAGTCCAATTATGACGTCACAATACGTTGGTAGAAACGAGTCCTGGTGCACTGCTATGTGTGTTTGGAGTGTTAGAGCCTTAAGGCAGAGGTGAAAAATGTCTGTTAACCACATCAAAGTATTGGATCACAGCTAATTTGCCGGGTGACTCTATTGTCTAGCACCATACAAGCAAGCGAAAGGGAGAATCTGGGATATTAGTGACTTAATCTCCCCAAGCAAAAGTTGGAATTCACACCATGTTGCTATAAACCCATTTTCACAGTCTGAGTAGGTCTGTATTCCCTGCTCCTTCCATGCCTTATTTGCAAGGGTAGGAACGGATTGATTTTCCATGTTCCTGTGCCAGAGCAGCACTCTGGGTTCTCATTGGAATCCTGCACTCTTTGTCCATTCAAATTTTAGAGAAACTGATGTAATGTTCTGCAGGTTAAAATCTGCATCGAAAGAAGCACACTTCCTCCTATGGAAGACTCTCAACTAGGAGAGGTATTCCAATGGTGGATATCTCCTTGTGACCAGAAGTTCCATTCAAGCCAAGGGCACCTGGAGTGATTTTCGTTGATTCCTCCCTCAAACAGAAACACCTGCAACTTAGACCTGCTTGTTGTGAATTCAGTTTGAGGAGCAGAGTGGAAATTAGCAACTCCCAGCTCCTAGCTGGTTACCACGAGGACGCAAGAATTTGTTGCTTAGGCTAAAATTGTCTGTGGTAGTGAGAGCCCTATTATGATGTCATAATCCCGCTGTGGAAATGAGTCCTTGTACACTGCTCTTTGTGTTTGGACGCTTAGAGCCTGAAGAGAGAGTTGGAGAATACCTGTTTTCCACATCCAAAGCTTGGATCACACCTACTTGCCACATGCCTCCCTTTTCTAGCAACATCCAAGCAAGTGAAAGCGAGTAGCTGGGATATCAGGGGCTTCATCTCCTCAAGCAAATGTTGGAATTCACACCGTGTGGCTCTAAAATGTCTTTCTGAATCTGATTGGGACGGTACTCAATGCTCAATCTTTGAATTACTTTCAAGAGTATGAACAGATTGATTCTCCATGTCCCCTGTGCCTGAGGATAACTCTGTTTGATTATTGAAATCGAAAACTATTTGTATGGGCTAATGGTGGAGAAAGTGACGAAATGTTCTGAAGGTTAGAATCTGAATCTAGAAAAGCACAATGCCTCCATCGGAAGTCTCTTGAATAGCACTGCTACCCCACAGTGGATATCTCCGTTTGACCACAACTCCATTCAAGCGAAATGCAGCTGGAGTTATATATGTAGATTACTCCCTCAAAGAGATCCACCTAGAACTCAGACCTGCTCATTGTGGAGTCCGTGTGAGGGGGGGAGTGGAAATTAGCACCTCCCTGCTCTTAGCCATTTACCTCCAGGACACATGAATGTGTTCCTTCAGATTTCATTTATCTGCGGTAGAGGAAGTCCAATTATGACGTCACAATCCCTTGGTAGAAACGAGTCCTGGAGCACTGCTATGTGTGTTTGGAGCATTAGAGCCTGTAGACAGAAGCTAAAAATGCCTGTTAACCACATCGAAGTATTGGATCACAGCTAATTTGCCGGGTGCCTCTATTTTCTAGCACCATCCAAGCAAGCGACAGGGAGAATCTGGGATATTAAGGACTTAACCTCCCCAAGCTAAAGTTGGCCTGCACACCGTGTGTCTATGAACTGATTTTCACAAATTGAGTAGGTCTGTATTCCCTGTTCCTTCCATGACTTATTTGGAAGGGTAGGAACAGATTGATTCTCCACGTTCCCTGGGCCTGAGAAGAACTCTAGCTTGTCATTGGAATCCCGCCACGCTTTGTTCATTCGAATTTTGGAGAAACTGCCATAATGTTCTGTGGGTTGAAATCTGCATGGAAAGAAGCACACTGCCTGCATCAGACATCTCTCAACTAGGAGTGCTCTTCCACGGTTGGATATGTACTTGTGACCACAAGCTCCATTCAAGGCAAAGGCACCTGGAGTGATATTCGTAGATTCCTCCCTCAAATAGAAACACCTGCAACTTTGACCTACTTCTTCTGAATTCAGTTTGAGGATCACAGGGTTAATTAGCACCTCCCAGCTCCTAGTCATTTAACCTCAAGAACACAAGGGTTTGTTCTTTAGACTGCCATTGTCTGTGCTAGTGAAAGTTCTATTATGACTTCCTAATCCCACTGTAGAAATGAGTCCTGACACACACCTATGTGTGTTTGGATGCTTAGAGCCAGAAGACAGAGGTGGAGAATGCCTGTTTTCCACATCAAAGGCCTGTATCACACGTAAGTGCCTGATGCCCCTATTTTCTTGCAACATCCAAGCAAGTGAAAGTGAGTAGCTGGGATATCAGGGGCGTTATCTCCCCAGCAAAAGTTGGAATTCACACCGTGTTGCTATAAAATGTCTTTCTGAATCTGCTGGGGACGGTTCTCAATGCTCAATCTTTGATTTAGTTTCAAGAGTATGAACACATTGATTCTCCATGTCCCCTGTGCCTGAGGAGGACTCTGTTTGATTACTTAAATCCTGCACTCCTTCTATGGGCTAATGATGGAGAAAGAGACGTAATATTCTGAAGGTTAGAATTTGAATTGAGAAAAGCACAATGCCTCCTTCGGAAATCTATCGAATAGGAGTGCTACCCCAAGGGTGGATACCTCCCTTTGACCACAAGATCCATTCAAGTGAAAGGCAGCTGGAGTGATATTTGTAGATAACTCCCTCCAAGAGATACACCTGGAACTCAGACCTGCTTCTTGTGAAGTCAGTTTTAGGGAAGGAGAGGAAAATAGCACCTCCCTGCTCTTAGCCATTTACCTCCAGGACACAAGAATGTGTTCCTTGAGACTTGCTTTATCTGAGGTAGAGGAAGTCCAATTATGTCATCACAATACGTTAATAGAAATGAGTCGTGGTGCACTGCTATGTGTGTTTGGAGCGTGAGAGCCTGAAGGCAGAGGTGGAAATTGCCTGTTAACCACATCAAAGTATTGGATCACAGCTAATTTGCAGGGTGTGTCTATTTTCTAGCAGCATCCAAGCAAGCGAAAGGGAGAATCTGGGATATTAGTAACTTAATTTCCCCAAGCAAAAGTTGACATTCACAGCGTGTTGCTAAAAAATGATTTTCACAATCTGAGTAGGTCTGTATTCCCTGCTCCTTCTGTGCCTTATTTGAAATGGTAAGAACAAATTGATTCTCCATGTTGGCTGTGCCAGAGAAGAGCTCTGGTTTCTCATTGGAATCCCGCACTCTTTGTCCATTCAAATTTTGGCGAAACTGACATAATATTCTGCACGTTAAAATCTGCATCGAAAGAAGCACACTTCCTCCATTGCAAGTCTCTCAACTAGGACAGATATTCCAACTGTGGATTTCTCCTTGTGACCACAAGCTGCATTCAAGCAAAGGCACCTGGAGTGATATTTGTTGATTATTCCCACAAATAGAAACACCTGCAACTTTGACCTGCTTGTTCTGAATTCAGTTTGAGGAACAGAGTTTAAATTAGCAATTCCCTGCTCCTAGCTGGTTACCACAATGACGGAAGAGTTTACTCCTTACGCTACCATTGTCTGTGGTAGTGAATGTCCTATTATGGCATCATAATCCCGCTGTTAAAATGATTCCTTGCACACTGCTATGTGTGTTTGGACGCTTAGAGCCTGAAGAGAGAGTTGGAAAATACCTGTTTTCCACATCAAAAGCTTGGATCACACCTAATTGCCACATGGCTCCCTTTTCTAGGAACATCCAAGCAAGTGAAAGTGAGTAGCTGGGATATCAGGGGCTTCATTTCCTCAGGCAAATGTTGGAATTCACACCGTGTCGCTATAAAATGTCTTTCTGGATCTGATTGGGACGGTCCTCAATGCTCAATCTTTGAATTACTTTCAAGAGTATGAACAGATTGATTCTCCATGTTCCCTATGCCTGAGGAGAACTCTGATTATTGAAATCCCGCACTCTTTGTATGGGCTAATGGTGGAGAAAGAGACAGCATATTCTGAAGGTTAGAATCTGAATCGAGAAGAGCACAATGCCTCCTTCAGAAGTCTCTCGAATAGGAGTGCTACCCCATGATGGATATCTCCTTTTAACCACAAGCTCCATTCGAGCGAAAGGCAGCTGAATTGATATATGTAGATTACTCCCTCAAAGAGATACACCTGGAAATCAGACCTGCTCCTTGTGAAGTCAGTTCGAGGGGCGGAGTGGAAATTAGCACCTCCCTGCTCTTAGCCATTTACCTCCAGGACGCAAGAATTTTTTTCCTTGAGACTTGCTTTATCTGTGGTAGAGGAAGTCCAATTATGACGTCACAATCCCTTGGTAGAAATGAGTCGTGGCGCACTGCTGTGTGTGTTTGGAGCGTTAGAGCCAAAAGACAGAGGTGGAAAATGCCTGTTAACCACATCAAAGTATTGGATCACAGCTAATTTGCTGCGTGACTCTATTTTCTAGCACCATCCAAGCAAGCGAAAGGTAGAATCTGGGATATTAAGGACTTAATCTCCCCAAGCTAAAGTTGGCATTCACACCATGCTGCTGTAAACTGATTTCACAATTTGAGTAGGTCTGTATTCCCAGCTCATTCTGTGCCTTATTTGCAAGGGTAGGAACAGTTTGATTCTCCACGTCCCCTGGGCCTGAGCAGAACTCTGGCTTCTCATTGGAATCACGCACTCTTTGAACATTCGAATTTTGGAGAAACTGATGTAATGTTCTGTAGGTTGAAATCTGCACCGAAAGAAGCAAACTGCCTCCTTTGGAAATCATTCAACTAGGAGAGGTATTCCATGGGTGGATATCTCCTTTGACCAAAAGCTGCATTCAACACAAGGGCACCTGGAGTGATATTCGTTGATTACTCCCTCAGATAGAACCACCTGAAACTTAGACCTGCTTCTTGTGAAGTCAGTTTGATGAATAGAGAAGAAATTTGCAACTCCCAGCTCCTAGCCGGTTTTCACAAGGATGCAAGTGTTTGTTCCTTTATAATATCTTTGTCTGTTGTAGTGAAAATCCTATTAAGACGTCATAATTCCACTGAAGAAATGAGTCCTGGCACACTGCTATGTGTGTTTGGACAGTTAGAGCCTGATGACAGAGGTGGAAAATGCCGGTTTTCCACATCAATGTCTTGGATCACACCTCAATGCCAGATGCCTCTCATTTATAGCAACATCCAAGCAAGTGAAAGTGAGTAGCTGGGATATCACGGGCTTCATCTTCCCAAGCAAAAGTTGGAATTCACACCGTGTTGCTATAAAATGTGTTTCAGAGTCTGAGATGGACGGTACTCCATGCTCAACCTGTGAATTATTTTCAAGAGTAGGAACTGATTGATTCTCCATGGTCCCTGGGCCTGCCGAGAACTCTGCCTGATAATTCAAATGCCGCACTCTTTGTACGGGAAAATTTTGGAGAAACAGACGTAATGTTCTGCAGGATAGAATCTGAATTGAAAGCAGCACACTGTCTCCTTTGGAAATCTCTCAATTAGGAGTGCTATTCCACAGGTAGATATCTCCTTGTGACCATAAGCTCCATTCACGCCAAGGGCACCTGGAGAGATATTCGTAGATTGCTCCCTCAAATAGTAACTCCTGCAACTTTGTCCTGCTTTTTCTGAATTCAGTTTGAGGATCACAGGGGTAATTAGCACCTCCCAGCTCCTAGCCATTTACCTCAAGGAGGCAAGACTTTGTTCTTTTAGAATACATTTGTCTGTGGTAGTGAAAGTCCTATTATGACGTCATAATCCCGCTGTAGAAAAGAGTACTTGCACAGTGCTATGTGTGTTTAGACGCTTAGAGCCTGAAGACAGACGTGGAAAATGCCTGTTTTCCACATGAAATTCTTGGATCACACCTAAGTGCCAGATGCCTCTCTTTTCTATCAACATCCAAGCAAGTGAAAGTGAGTAGCTGGTATATCAGGGGCGTCATTTCCCCAGCAAAAACTGGAATTCACAACGTGTTGCTATTAAATGTCTTTCAGAATCTGGTTGGGTCCGTACTCAATGATCTATTTGTGAATTATTTTCAAGAGTAGGAAAAGATTGATTCTCCATGTCCCCTGTGCCTGAGAACTCTGTTTGATTATTGAAATCGTGCAATCTTTGTATGACTTAATGTTGGAGAGGAGACGTAATATTCTGAAGGTTAGAATCTGAATCGAGAAAAGCACCATGCCTCCTTCGGAAATCTCTCGAATCGGAGTGCTATCCCAGGGGTGGATATCTCCTTTTGACCACAAGCTCCATTCAAGCCAAGGCAGCTGGAGTGATATTTGTAGATTATTGCCTCAAAGCAAAACACCTGGAACTCAGACCTGCTTCTTGTGAAGTCAGTTTGAGGGCCAGAGTGGAAATTAGCACCTCCCTGCTCTTAGCTATTTACCTCCAGGATGCAAGAATGTGTTCCTTGAGACTTCCTTTATCTGCGGTGCAGAACGTCCAATTATGACGTCACAATACATTGGTAGAAACGAGGCCTGGTGCACTGCTATGTGTGTTTGGAGCGTTAGAGCCTGAAGGCAGAGGTGGAAAATGCTGGTTAACCACATCGAAGTATTGGATCACAGCTAATTTGCGGGGTGCCTCTATTTTCTAGCGCCATCCAAGCAAGCGAAAGGGAAAATCTGGGATATTAGGGACTTAATCTCCCCAAGCAAAAGTTGGCATTCTCACTTTGTTGCTATAAAATGCTTTTCACAATCTGAGTAGGTCTGTAGTCCCTGCTCCTTCTGTGCCTTATTTGCAAGGGTAGGAACAGATTGATTCTCCATGTTCGCTGTGCCAGAGCAGAACTCTAGTTTCTCATGGGAATCCCGCACTCTTTGTCCATTCAAATTTTGGAGAAACTGAGGTAATGTTCTTCAGGTTAAAATCTGCATTGAAAGAAGCACACTTCCTCCATTGGAAGTCTCTCAACTAGGAGAGCTATTCCAAGGGTGGATATGTACTTGTAACCACAAGCTGCATTCAAACCAAGGGCACTTGGAGTGATTTTCGTTGATTACTCCCTCAAATAGAAACTCCTGCAACTTAGACCTGCTTCTTGTGAATTCACTTTGAGGAGCAGAATGGAAATTAGCAACTCCCATCTCCTTGCTCGTTACCACTAGAATGCAAGAGTTTGTTCCTTAGGCTACCATTGTCTGTGGTAGTGAAATTCCTATTATGATGTCATAATCCCGCTGTGGAAATGAGTCCTTCCACACTGCTATGTGTGTTTGGACGCTTAGAGCCTGAAGAGAGAGTTGGGAAATACCTGTTTTCCACATCAAAAGCTTGGATCACACCTAATTGCCACATGCCTCCCTTTAATAGCAACATCAAAACACGTGAAAGTGAGTAGCTGGGATATCAGGGGCTTCATCTCCTCAAGCAAATATTGGAATTCACACCGTGTGGCTATAAAATGTGTTTCTGAATCTGATTGGGACGGTACTCAATGCTCAATCTTTGAATTACTTTCAAGAGTATGAAGAGATTGATTCTCCATGTCCCCTGTGCCTGAGGAGAACTCTGTTTGATTATTGAAATCCTGCACTCTTTGTATGGGCTAATGCTGGGGAAAGAGACGTAATGTTCTGAGGCAGGCGCTGGAACCACTGAGCTAACCTTCCGGCCCTGAGACATAATGTTCTGAAGGTTTGAATCTGAATCGCGAAAAGCACAATGCCTCCATCGGAAGTCTCTTGAATAGCACTGCTACCCCACGGTGGATATCTCCGTTTGATGACAAGCTCCATTCAAGTGAAAGGCAGCTGGAGTTATATAAGTAGATTACTCCTTCAAAGAGATACACGTGGAAATCAGACGTGCTCTTTGTGAAGTCAGTGTGAGTGGGGGAGTGGAAATTAGCACCTCCCTGCTCTAAGCCATTTACCTCCAGGACATAAGAATGTGCACCTTGAGACTTCATTTATCTGCGGTAGAGGAAGTCCAATTATGACGTCACAATCCCTTGGTAGAACAGAGTCCTGGTGCACTGCTATGTGTGTTTGGAGCGTTAGAGCCTGAAGAGAGAGGCAAAAAATGACTGCTATCCATATCGAAGTATTGGATCACAGGTAATTTGCAGGGTGCCTCTACTTTCTAGCACCATCCAACCAAGCGAAAGGGTGAATCTGGGATATTAAGGACTTAACCTCCCCAAGCTAAAGTTGGCATTCACACCGTGTTGCTATAAACTGATTTTCACAATTTGAGTAGGTCTGTATTCCCTGCTCCTCCCATGCCTTATTTGAAAGGATAGGAACAGATTGATTCTCCATGTTCCCTGGGCCTGAGCAGATCTCTGGCTTCTCATTGGAATCCCGCACTCTTTGTCCATTCGAATTTTGGAGAAACTGACGTAACGTACTGTAGGTTGAAATCTGCATCGAAAGAAGCACATTGCCTCCTTCGGAAATCTCTTAACTAGGAGTGCTCTTCCATGGTTGGATACCTCCTTGTGACCACAAGCTCCATTCAAGCCAAGGGCACCTGGACGGATATTCGTAGATTCCTCCCTCAAATAGAAATATCTGCATCTTTGATCTACTTCTTCTGAAATCAATTTGAGGATCACAGGGGTAAGTAGCACCTCCCAGCTCCTAGCCGTTTACCTGAAGGACACAAGAGTTTGTTCTTTAGAATACCTTTGTCTGTGGTAGTGAAAGTTCTATTATGACATCATAATCCCAGTGTAGAAATGAGTCCTGGCACATGCCTATGTGTGTTTGGACACTTAGAGCCTGAAGACAGAGATGGAAAATGCCTGCTTTCCACATTAAAGGCTTGGATCACAGCTAAGTGCCAGATGCCTCTCTTTTCTAGCAACATCCAATCAAGTGAAAGTGAAGAGCTGGGATATCAGGGGCGTCATCTCCCCAGCAAAAGTTGGACTTCACACCGTGTTGCTGTATAATGTCTTTCAGAATGTTTGGGATGGTATTCAATGATCAATCTGTGAATTATTTTCAAGAGTAGGAAAAGATTGATTCTCCATTTCCCCTGTGCCTGAGAACTCTGTTTGTTTATTGAAATCGTGCACTCTTTTATGTCTTCATGGTGGAGAAAGAGACCTAATATTCTGAAGGTTAAAATCTGAATCGAGAACAGCACAATGCCTCATTCAAAAATCTCTCGAATAGGATTGCTATCCCATGGGTGGATATCTCCTTTTGACCACAAGCTCCATTCAAGTGAAAGGCAGCTGGAGTGATATTTGTAGATTACTCCCTCAAAGAGAAACACCTGGAACACAGACGTGCTTCTTGTGAAGTCAGTTTGAGGGCCAGAGTGGAAATTAGCACCTGCCTGCTCTTAGCCATTTACCTCCAGGAGGCAATAATTTGTTCCTTGAGACTTCCTTTATCTGCGGTAGAGAAAGTCCATTTAAGAAGTCACAGTACTTTGGTAGAAACGAGGCCTGGTTCACTGCTATGTGTGTTTGGAGCGTTAGAGCCTGAAGGCAGAGGTGGAAAATGCCTGTTAACCACATCAAAGTATTGGATCACAGCTAATTTGGCGGGTGTGTCTATTTTCTAGCACCATCCAAGAAAGCAAAAGTGAGAATCTGGGATATTAGGAACTTAATATCCCCAAGTAAAAGTTGGCATTCACACCGTGTTGCTATAAAATTATTTTCACAATCTGAGTAGGTCTGTATTCCCTGCTCTTTCTGTGCCTTATTTGCAAGGGTAGGAACAAATTGATTCTCCATGTTGCCTGTGACAGAGCAGAACTCTGGTTTCTCATTGGAATCCAGCACTCTTTTTCCATTCAAATTTTGGAGAAACTGACATAATATTCTGCAGGTTAAAATCTGCATCGAAAAAAGCACACTTCCTTCTTCGGAAGTCTCAACTAAGAGAGATATTCCAAGGGTGGATATCTCTTGTGACCACACGCTGCATTCAAGCCAAGGGCACCTGAAGTGATATTCGTTTATTACTCCCTCAAATAGAAACACCTGCAACTTAGACCTCCTTCTTGTGAAATCAGTTTGAGGATCAAAGGGGTAATTAGCACCTCGGAGCCCCTAGCCGTTTACCTCAAGGAGGCAAGAGTTTGTTCTTTTAGAATACCTTTGTCTGTGGTAGTGAAAGTCCTATTATGACGTTATAATCCGGCTGTACAAATGAGTCCTGGCACACTACTATGTGTGTTTGGATGCTTAGAGCCTGAACACAGAGGTGGAAAATACCTGTTTTCCACATCAGAAGCTTGGATCACACCGAATTGATACATGCCTCCTTTTTCTAGCAACATCGAAGCAAGTGAAAGTGCGTAGCTGTGATATCAGGGGCTTCATTTCCTCAAGCAATTGTTGGAATTCACACCGTGTTGCTATAAACTGATTTTCACAATTTCAGTAGGTCTATATTCCCTGCTCCTTCCATGCCTTATTTGCAAGGGTAGGAACAGATTGATTCTCCATGTTCCCTGGGCCTGAGCAGATCTTTGGCTTCTCATTGGAATCCCGCACTCTTTGTCCATTCGAATTTTGGAGAAACTGACGTAGTCTTCTGTAGGTTGAAATCTGCATCGAAAGAAGCACACTCCCTCCATCGGAAATCTCTCAACTAGGAGTGCTCTTTCATGTGTGGATATCTCCTTGTGACCAAAGCTGCAATCAAGCCAAGTGCACCTGGAGTGATATTCGTTGATTACTCCCTCAAAGAGAAACACCTACAAATTAGATCTGCTTCCTGTGAATTCAGTTTGAGGATCACAGGGGTAATTAGCACCTCCCAGCTCCTAGCCGTTTACCCCAAGGACGCAATAGTTTATTCTCTTAGACTACCTTTGTCGTGGTAGTGAAAGTCCTATTATGACGTCATAATCCCACTGTAGAAATGAGTCCTGGCAAATGCCTATGTGTGTTTGGACGCTTAGAGCCTGAAGACAGAGGTGGAGTATGCCTGTTTTCCACATCAAAGGCTTGGATCACACCTAAGTGCCAGATGCCTCTATTTTCTAGCAACATCCAAGAAGTGAAAGTGAGTAGCTGGGATGTCAGGGGCGTCATCTCCACAGCAAAATTTGGAATTCACACCACGTTGCTATAAAAAGTCTTTCAGAATCTTGTTCAGACGGTACTCAATGATCAATCTGTGAATTGTTTTCAAGAGTACGAAGAGATTTATTTTCCATGTACCGTGTGCCTGAGAACTCTGTTTGATTATTGAAATCCTGCACTCTTTGTATGTCTTAAGTGTGGAGAAAGAGACGTAATATTCTGAAGGTTAGAATCTGAATCGAGAAAAGCACAATGCCTCCTTCGGAAATCTCTCGAATAGGAGTGTTGTCCCAGGGGTGGATATCTCCTTTTGACCACAAGCTCCATTCAAGCGAAATGCAGCTGGAGATATATATGTAGATTACGCCCTCAAAGAGATCCACCTGGAAATCAGACCTGCTCGTTGTGAAGTCAGTCTGAGAGGGGAAGTGGAAATTAGCACCTCCTTGGTCTTAGCCATTTACCCCAATACACAAGTATGTGTTCCTTGAGACTTCCTTTATCTGCGGTAGAGGATGTCCAATCATGATGTCACAATCCCTTGGTAGAAACGAGTCCTGGTGCACAGCTATGTGTGTTTGGAGCGTTAGAGCCTGAAGACAGGCAAAAAATGCTTGTTAAGCACATCGAAGTATTGGATCACAGCTAATTTGCCGGGTGCCTCTAATTTCTAGCACCATCCAAGCAAGCGAAAGGGAGAATCTGGGATATTAAGGACTCAAACTCCCCAAGCTAAAGTTGGCATTCACACCGTGTTGCTATACACTGATTTTCACAATTTGAGTAGGTCTGTATTCCCTGCTCCTTCCATGCCTTATTTGCAAGGGTAGGAACAGATTGATTCTCCACGTTCCCTTGGCCTGAGCTGAACGCTGGCTTCGCATTGGAATCCTGCACTCTTTGTCCATTCAAATTTTGGAGAAACTGACGTAATCTTCTGTAGGTTGAAATCTGCATCGAAAGAAGCACACTGCCTCCATCGGAAATCCCTCAACTAGGAGTGCTCTTTCATGGGTGGATATCTCCTTGTGACCAAAGCTGCATTCAACCCATGTGCACCTGGAGTGATATTAGTTGATTACTCCCTCAAATAGAAACACCTGCAGCTTAGATCTGCTTCCTGTGAAATCAGTTTAAGGATCACAGTGGTAATTAGCACCTCCCAGCTCCTTGCCGTTTACCTCAATTACACAAGAGTTTGTTCTTTTAGACTTTGTCTGTGGTAGTGAAAGTCCTATTATGACGTCATAATCCCACTGTAGAAATGAGGCCTGGCACACACCTATGTGTGTTTGGACTGTTAGAGCCTTAAGACAGAGGTGGAGGATGCCTGTTTTCCACATCAAAGGCTTGGATCACACCTAAGTGCCAGATGCCTCTATTTTCTAGCAACATCGAAGCAAGTGAAAGTGAGTAGCTAGGGTATCAGGGTCGTCATCTCCCCAGCAAAAGTTGGAATTCACACCGTGTTGCTATAAAAAGTCTTTCTGAGTTTGGTTGGGACGATACTCAATGATCAATATGTGAATTATTTTTAAGAGTAGGAAAAGATTGATTCTCCATGTACCCTGTGCCTGAGAACTCTGTTTGATTATTCAAATCCTGCACTCTTTGTATGTCTTAAGGGTGGAGAAAGAGACGTAATATTCTGAAGGTTAGAATCTGAATCGAGAAAAGCACAATGCCTCCTTTGGAAATCTCTCAAATAGGAGTGCTAACCCACGGGTGGATATCTCCATTTGACCACAAGCTCCATTCAAGCGAAAGGCAGCTGGAGTGATATTTGTAGATTATTCCCTCAAAGAGAAACACCTGGAACTCATACCTGCTTCTTGTGGAGTCAGTTTGAAGGCCGGAGTGGAAATTAGCATCTCCCTGCTCTTAGCCATTTACCTCCAGGACGCAAGAATGTGTTCCTTGAGATTTCCTTTATCTGCGGTAGAGAAATTCCAATTATGACGTCACAATGCTTTAGTAGAAAGGAGGCCTGGTGCACTGCTATGTGTGTTTGGAGCGTTAGAGCCTGAACGCAGAGGAGGAAAATGCCTGTTATCCACATCACAGGATTGGATCACAGCTAATTTGCCGGGTGCCTCTATTTTCTAGCACCATCCAAGCAAGCGAAAGGGAGAATCTGGGATATTAGGGACTTAATCTCCCCAAGCAAAATTAGGCATACACACCGTGTTGCTGTAAACTGATTTTCACAATCTGAGTAGGTCTGTATTCCCTGCTCCATCTGTGCCTGATTTGCAATTGTTGGAAAAGTTTGATTCTCCATGTTCGCTGTGCCAGAGAAGAACTCTCGTTTCTCTTTGGAATCCTGCACTCTTTGTCCATTCAAATTTTGGAGAAACTGACGTAACGTTCTGCAGGTTAAAATTTGCATGAAAAGAAGCACAATTCCTCCTTTGGAAGTCTCTCAATTAGGAGAGATATTCCAAGGGTTGATATCTCCTTGTGACCCCAAGCTGCATTCAGGCCAAGGGCACCTGGAGTGATATTCGTTGATTACTCCCTCAAATAGAAACACCTGCAACTTAGACCTCCTTCTTGTGAATTCAGTTTGAGGATCACAGGAGTAATTATCACCTCGCACCTCCTAGTCATTTACCTCAAGGACGCAAAAGTTTGTTCTTTTAGAATACCTTTGTCTGTGGTAGTGAATGTCCTATTATGACGTCATAATCCCAATGTAGAAATGAGTCCTGGCACACCCCTATGTGTGTTTGGATGCTTAGAGCCTGAAGAAAGAGTTGGAAAATACCTGTTTTCCACATCAAAAGCTTGGATCCCTCCTAACTGCCACATGCCTCCCTTTTCTAGCAACATCCAAGCAAGTGAAAGTGAGTAGCTGTGGTATCAGGGGGTTCAACTCCTCAAGCAAATGTTGGAATTCACACCGTGTGGCTATAAAATGTCTTTCTGAATCTGATTGGGACAGTACTCAATGATCAATCTTTGAATTACTTTCACGTATATGAACTGTTTGATTCTCGAAGTCCCCTGTGCCTGAGGAGAACTCTGTTTGATTATTGAAAACCCGCACTCTTTGTATGGGCTAATGGTGGAGAAAGAGACGTAATATTCTGAAGGTTAGAATCTAAATGGAGAAAAGCACAATGCCTCCTTCAGAAGTCTCTCGAATAGGAGTGCTACCCCACGGTGGATATCTCCTTTTGAGCACAAGCTCCATTTAAGCGAAAGGCAGCTGGAGTGATATATGTAGATTACTCCCTCAAAGAGATACACCTGGAAATCAGACCTGCTCCTTGTGAAGTCAGTGTGAGGGGGGGCAGTGGAAATTAGCACCTCCGTGCTCTTAGCCATTTACCTCCAGGACACAAGAATGTGTTCCTTGAGACTTCCTTTATCTGCGGTAGAGGAAGTCCAATTATGACGTCACATCCCTTGGTAGAAAAGAGTCCTGCTGCACTGCTATGTGTGTTTGGAGCGTTAGAGCCTGAACACAGAGGAAAAAATGCCTGTTTACCACTTCAAAGTATTGGATCACAGGTAATTTGCCGGGAGCCTCTATTTTCTAGCACAATCCAAGAAAGCGAAAGGGAGAATCTGGGATATTAAGGACTTAATCTCCCCAAGCTAAAATTCGTATTCACACCGTGTTGCTATAAACTGATTTTCACAATTTGAGTAGGTCTGTATTCCCTGCTCCTTCCATGCCTTATTTGCAATGGTAGGAACAGATTGATTCTCCACGTTCCCTGGGCCAGAGCAGAACTCTGGGTGCTCATTGGAATCCCACAGTCTTTGTCCATTAGAATTTTGGAGAAACTGACGTAATGTTCTGTAGGTTAAAATCTGCATCGAAAGAAGCACACTGCCTCCATTGGAAATCTCTCAACTAGGAGTGCTCTTCCACGGATGTATATCTCCTTGTGACGACAACTTCCATTCAAGCCAAGGGCACCTCGAGTGATATTCGTATATTCCTCCCTCAAAAAGAAACATCTGGAACTTTCAGCTACTTCTTCTGAATTCAGTTTGAGGATCACAGGGGAAATTAGGACATCCCAGCTCCTAGAGGTTTACCTCAAGGACACAAGAGTTGGTTCTTAGGCTACCTTTGTCTGTGGTAGTGAAAGTCGTATTATGACATCATAACCCCAAGGTAGAAATGAGTCCTGGCAAACGCCTATGTGTGTTTGGACGCTTAGAGCCTGAAGACAGAGGTGGAGGATACCTGTTTTCCACATCAAAGGCTTGGATCACACCTAAGTGCGAGATGCCCCTATTTTCTAGCAACATGCAAGCAAGTGAAAGTGAGTAGCTGGGGTATCAGGGGCGTCATCTCCCCAGCAAAATTTGGAATTCACACCGTGTTGCTATAAAAAGTTTTTCTGAATCTGGTTGGGACGGTACTCAATGATCAATCTGTGAATTATTTTCAAGAGTAGGAAAATATTGATTCTCCATGTACCCTGTGCCTGAGAACTCTGTTTGATTATTGAAATCCTGCACTCTATGTATGTCTTAAGGGTGGAGAAAGAGACGTAATATTCTGAATGCTAGAATCTGAATCGAGAAAAGCACAATGCCTCCTTCGAAAATCTCTCAAATAGGAGTGCTATCCCAGGGGTGGATATCTCCCTTTGAGCACAAGCTCCATTCAAGTGAAACGCAGCTGGAGTGATATTTGTAGATTACTCCCTCAAAGACAAACATGTGGAACTCATACCTGCTTCTTGTGAAGTCAGTTTGAGGGCCAGAGTTTAAATTAGCACCTCCCTGCTCTTAGCCATTTACCTGCAGGACGCAAGAATGTGTTCCTTGAGATTTTATTTATCTGCGGTAGTGAAAGTCCAATTCTGACATCACAATCCCTTGGTAGAAACGAGTCCTGATGCAATGCTATGTGTGTTTGGAGCGTTAGAGCCTGAAGACAGAGGTGGAAAATGCCTGTTTTCCACATCAAAGACTTGGATTCCAGCTAGGAGAAAGAGAACTCTCTTTTCTAGCAACATCCAAGCAAGCAAGAGGGAGAATAAGGGATATCAGAGGCTTAATATCCACGTGCAAAAGCTGGAATTCACACTGTGTTGCTATAAAATGATTTTCAGAATCTGAGTGGGACTCTACTCCGTGCTCAGTCTGGGAATTATTTGCACGAGTACAAACAGATAGTTTCTCCATGTTCCCTCTACCTAAGGAGAACTGTGGCTTCTCATTGAATTCCCTCACTGTTTGTATGGTCAATCCTTGGAGATACAGACTTAATGTTCTCATGGTTCGAATCTGAATCAAGAAAAGCACATTGCTTCCTTGGTAAATACCTGGAATACGAGTGCTATTCCACTGGTGGATATCTCCTTTTGACCACAAGCTCCATTCAAATCATTGGCACCTGGAGTGACATTCATAGATTACTCCCTCTAATAGAAACACCTGTAACATAGACGTGCTTCTTGTGAAGTCAGTTTGAGGAAGAGAGTGGAAATTTGCACCTCCCAGCTCTTAGCCTGTTACCCAAAGTACGCAAGAGTTTGTTCCTTTAGACTACTTTGTCTGTGGTAGTGAAAGCCCTATTATGACGTCATAACCCCTGTGTAGAAACGAGTCCTGGCATACTGCTATGTGTGTTTGGACGGGTATAGCCTGAAGACAGAGATGTAAAATGCCTGTTTTGTACATCAAAGTCTTGGATCATACCTATATGCCAGATGCCTCTCTTTTCTAGCAACATCCAAGCAACTGAAAATGATTAGCTGGGATATCAGGTGCTTCATCTACCCAAGCAAAATTTGGATTACACACCGTGTTGCTAAAAAATGTCCTTCAGAATCTGAGTGGGACGTTATTCCCTGATCAAACTGTGAATTATTTTCAAGCGTAGGAAAAGATTGATTCTCCATGGACCCTGTGCCTGAGCAGATCTCTGCCTGATTCCTGAAAGCCCACACTCTTTATATGGGCAAATGATGGAGAAGAGACCTAATATTCTGAACCTTAGAAACTGAATCGAGAGAAGCACAATGACTCCTTCGGAAATCTCTTGATTATGAGTGCTATCCCACGAAAGGCAGCTGGAGTGATATTCCTGACTTACTCCCTCAAAGAGAAACACCGGGAACTCACACCTGCTTCTTGTGAAGTCAGTTTGAGGGAAGGAGTGGAAATTAGCACTTCCCTGCTCTTAGCCGTTTACCTCCAGGAGGCAGGTATTAGTTCCTTTAGACTTCCTTTATCTGCGGTAGTGAAAGTCCAATTATGACATCACAATCCCTTGGTAGAAACGAGTCCTGATGCAATGCTATGTGTGTTTGGAGCGTTAGAACCTGATGACAGAGGTGGAAAATGCCTGTTTTCTACATCAAAAACTTGGATTACACCTAATTGAAATACGATTCTCTTTTCTAGCAACATCCAAGCAAGGAAAAGGGAGAATAAGGGATATCAGAGGCTTAATCTCCACGCGCAAGAGCTGGAATGCACACTGTGTTGCTATAAAATGATTTTCAGAATCTAAGGGGAACTGTACTCCATGCTCACTCTGGGCATCATTTGCACGAGTAGGACCAGATTGTTTCTCAATATTCCCTCTGCCTAAGGAGAACTGTGGCTTCTCATTGAAATCCCGCACTCTTGTATTGTCAGTCTCTGGAGATACAGATTTAATATTCTGATGGTTCGAATCTGAGTCAAGTAAAGCACACTGCTTCCTTGGTAAATCCCTGGAATAGGAGTGCTATTCCACAGGTGGATATCTCTTTTTGACCGGAAGCACCACTCAAACCATTGGCAACGGGAGTGACATTCGTAGATTACTCCCTGTAATAGAAACACCTGCAACATAGACGTGCTTCTTTTGAAGTCAGTGTGAGGAACAGAGTGGAAATTAGCCCCTTTCAGCTCTTAGCCAGTTACCCCAAGGACGCAAGAGTTTGTTCCTTTAGACTACCTTTGTCTGTGTTGGTGAAAGCCCTATTATGACGTCATAACCCCTGTGTAGAAACGAGTCCTGGCATAGAGCTATGTGTGTTTGGATGGGTAGAGCCTGAAGACAGAGGTGGAATATGCCTGTTTTCCAAGTCAAAGTCTTGCATCATACAAAATTGCCAGATGCGTCTCTTTTCTACCAACAGCCAGGCAACTGAAAGTGAATAGCTGGGATATCAGGGCCTTCATCTACCCAAGCAAATTTTGGATTTCACTCCGTGTTGCTATAAAATGTCTTTCAAAATCTGACTGGGAAGTTATTCCCTGCTCAACCTGTGAATTATTTTCAAGTGTAGGAACAGATTGATTCTACATGCTCCCTGTGCCTGAGCAGATCTCTGCCTGTTTCCTGAAAGCCCGCACTCTTTGCATGGGCAAATGGTGGAGAAGAGATGTAATATTCTGAAGCTTAGAAACTGATTCGAGAAAAGCACAATGCCTCCTTGGAAAATCACTTGACCAAGAGTGCTATCCCACGAAAGGCAGCTGGAGTGATATTCCTAGATTATCCCCTCAAAGAGAAACACCTGGAACTCAGACCTGCTTCTTGTGACGTTAGTTTGAGGGACTGAGTGGATATTAGCACCTCCCTGCTCTTAGCAACGTACCTCCTGGAGGCAGGTATTAGTTCCTTTAGCCTTCCTATATCTGCGGTAGTGAAAGTCCAATTCTGACGTTACAATCCCTTGGTAGAAACGAGTCCTGATGCACTGCTATGTGTGTTTGGAGAGTTCGCGCCTGAAGACAGAGGTAGAAAATGCTTGTTATCCACATCAAAGACTTGGATTACACCTAATTGAAAGACAACTCTTTTTTCTAGCAACATCCAAGGAAGCCAAAGGGAGAATAAGGGATATCAGAGGCCTAATCTCCACGGGCAAGAGCTGGAATGCACACTGTGTTGCTATAAAATGATTTTCAGAATCTCAGGGGTCTGCCCTCCGTGCTCACTCTGGGCATTATTTGCACGAGTAGGAACAGATAGTTTCTCCATGTTCCCTCTGCCTAATGAGAACTTCGGCTTCTCATTGAAATCCCGCACTCTTTGTATGTCCTGTCCCTGGAGATAGAGACTGAATATTCTGATGGTTCGAATCTGAGTCAAGTAAAGCACACTGCTCCCTTGGTAAATCCCTGGAATAGAAGTGCTATTCCACGGGTGGATATCTCCTTTTGACCGCAAGCTCCATTCAAACCATTGGCACCTGGAGTGACATTCGTAGATTACTCCCTCTAATAGAAACACCTGCAACATAGGCGTGATTCTTGTGAATTCAGTTTGAGGAACAGAGTGGAAATTAGCTCCTCTCTGCTCTTAGCCAGTGACCCCAAGGACGCAAGAGTTTGTTCCTTTAGACGACCTTTGTCTGTGGTAGTGAAATCCCTATTAAGACGTCATAAAACCTGTGTAGAAATGAGTCCTGGCATACTGCTATGTGCATTTGTACGGGTAGAGCCTGAAGACAGAGGTGGAAAATGCCTGTTTTCCACATCAAAATCTTGCTTCATACCTAATTGCCAGGTGCGTCTGTTTTCTAGCAACATCCAAGCAAATGAAAGTGCTTAGCTGGGATATAAGGGGCTTCATCTACCCAAGCAAAATTTGGATTTCTTTCCGTGTTGCTATAAAATGTCTTTCAGAATCTGAGTGGGACGTTATTCCCTGCTCAACCTGTGAATTATTTTCAAGTGTAGGAACAGATTGATTCTCCATGGTCCTTGTGCATGAGCAGATCTCTGCCTGATTCCTGAAAGCCCGAACTCTCTTTATGGGCAAATGGTGGAGAAGAGACGTAAAATTCTGAAGCTTAGAAACTGAATTGAAGAAAGCACAATGCCTACTTCAGAAATCTCTTGACTACGAGTACTATTCCACGAAAGGCAGCTGGAGTGATATTCCTAGATTACTCCCTCAACGGGAAACACCTTGAACTCAGACCTGCTTCTTGTGAAGTCAATTTGAGGGATGGAGTGGAAATTAGCACATCCAGGAGGCCGGTATTAGTTCCTTTAGACTTCCTTTATCTGCGGAAGTGAATGTCCAATTCTGACGTCACAATCCTGTGGTAGAAACGAGTCCTGATGCATTGCTATGTGTGATTGGAGTGTTAGAGCCTGAAGACAATGGTGGAAAATGCCTTTTTTCCACATCAAAGACTTGGATTACACCTAATTGAAAGACGACTCTTTTCTAGCAACATCCAAGCAAGCAAAAGGGAGAATAAGGGATATCAGAGGCTTAATCTCCATGCGCAAAAACTGGAACTCACACCGTGTTGTTATAAAATGATTTTCAGAATCTGAGGGGGACTCTACTCCAGGCTCACTCTGGGCATTATTTGAACGAGTGGGAACAGATTATTTCTCCATGTTCCCTCGGCCTAAGGAGAACTGTGGCTTCTCATTGAAATCCCGCACTCTTTGTATGGTCAGTCCCTGGAGATACACACTTAATATTCTGATGGTTCGAATCTGAATCAAGTAAAGCACACTGCTTCCTTGGTATATCCCTGGAACAGGAGTGCTATTCCACGGGTGGATATTTCCTTTTGACCGCAAGCTCCATTCAGACCATTAGCAACTGGAGTGACATTTGTAGATTACTCCCTCTAATAGAAACACCTGCAACATAGAGGTGTTTCTTGTGAAGTCAGTTTGAGGAACAAAGTGGAAATTAGCACCTCGCAGCTCTTAGGCAGTGACCCCAAGGAACGCAAGAGTTTGTTCCTTTAGACTACATTTGTCTGTGGTAGTGAAAGCCCTACTATGACTTCAGAACCCCTGTGTAGAAACGAGTCCTGGCATACTGCTATGTGTGGTTGGATGGGTAGAGCCTGAAGACAGAGGTGGAAAATGCCTGTTTTCCACATCAAAGTCTTGGATCATACCTAATTGACAGATGCCTATTTTTTCTAGCAGCATCCAAGCAACTGAAAGTGATTAACTTGGATTTCATGGGCTTCATCTACTCAAGCAAAATTTGGATTTCACAACGTGTTGCTATAAAATGTGTTTCAGAAACTGAGTGGGACGTTATTCCCTTCTCAACCTGTGAATTATTTTCAAGTGCAGGAACAGATTGATTCTCCATGCTCCCAGAGCCTAAGCAGATCTCTGCCGGATTCCTGAAAGCCCGCACTCTTTGTATGGGAAAATGGTGGAAAACAGACGTAATATTCTGAAGCTTAGAGATTTAATCGAGAAAAGCACAATGCCTCCTTTGGAAATCTCCTGACAAGGAGTGCTATCCCATGAAAGGCAGCTGGTGTGATATTCCTAGATTACTCCCTCAAAGAGAAACTCCTGAACTCAGACTTGCTTCTTGCGAAGTCAGTTTGAGGGACGGAGTGGAAATTATCAAATCCCTGGTCTTAGGCCTTTACCTTCAGGAGGAAGATATTTGTTCCTTTAGACTTCCTGTATCTGTGGTAATGAAAGTTCAATTCTGATGTAACAATCCCTTTGTAGAAATGAGTCCTGATGCACTGCTATGTGTGTTTGGAGCAATAGAGCCTGAAGACAGAGGTGGAAAATGCCTGTTTTCCACGTCAAAGGCTTGTATTACACCGAATTGAAAAACGACTCTCTTTTTCTATCAAAATCCAAGCAAGCAAAAGGGAGAATAAGGGATATCAGTGGCTTAATCTTCACGCGCAAAACCTGGAGTTCACACCTTTTTTTGCTATAAACTGATTTTCAGAATCTAAGGGGGACTGTACTCCATGCTCACTCTGGGCATTATTTTCACGAGCAGGAACAGATTGTTTCTCCACGTTCCTCTGCTGAAGGAGAACTGTGGCTTCTCATTGAAATCCCGCACTCTGTGTATGGTCAAACCCTGGAAATATAGACTTAATGTTCTGATGGTTCGAATCTGAATCATATAAAGCACACTGCTTGTATGGTAATTCCCTGGAATAGGAGTGCTATTCCATGGGTGGATATATCCTTTTGACCGCAAGCTCCATTCAAACCATTGGCCCCTGGAATGACATTCGTAGATAACTCCCTGTAGTAGAAACACCTGAAACATAGCCATGCTTCGTGTGAAGACAGTTTGAGGAACAGAGTGGAAATTTGCACATCCCATCTCTTAGCCAGTTACCCCAAGGAAGCCAGAGTTTGTTCCTTTAGACTACCTTTGTCTGTGGTAGTGAAAGCCCTATTATGACGTCATAACCCCTGTGTAGAAACGAGTCCTGCCATACTGCTATGTGTGTTTGGATGGGTAGAGCCTGAAGACAGAGGTGGAAAAAGCCTGTTTTCCACATCAAAGTCTTGGATCATACCTAATTGCCAGATGCCTCTTTTTCTAGCAACATCCAAGCAACTGAAAGTGATTAGCAGGGATATCAGGGGCTTCATCTACCCAAGCAAAATTTGGATTTCACACCGTGTTGCTAAAAAATGTCTTTCAGAATCTGAGTGGGATGTTATTTCCTGCTCAACCTGTGAATTATTTTCAAGAGTAGGAAAAGATTGATTCTCCATACTCCATGAGCCTGAGCAGATCTCGGCCTGAATCCTGAATGCACGCAATATTTGTATGGGCAAATGGTGGAGAAGAGTCCTAATATTCTGAAGCTTAGAAACTGATTCGAGAAAAGCACAATGCCTCCTTCGGAAATCTCTTGACTAGGAGTGCTATGCCACGAAATGCAGCTTGAGGGATATTTGTAGATTACTCCCTGAAAGAGAAACATCTGGATCTCAGACCTGCTTCTTGTGAAGTTAATTTGAGGGATTGAGTGGAAATTAGAACCTCCCTGCTCTTAGCCATTTACATCCAGGAGGCAGGTATGAGTTCCTTTAGAATTC
>PVIC010005044.1:0-59641 GCA_004025085.1 Thryonomys swinderianus
AAAAAAAAAAAAAAAAAAAAAAAGTCTGGAAATGTTTTAATGTGTAAATATCAACTGAACTTAGTTCAATGTTATATTGGTGTTGTTTGATTTTGTTTCAAACACCATTCTAAACATTGATGAAACACATACAAACTATACCTACCAGCATGTGCAGGATAGCCCATTGGCAGAAATGTGCAATAACAAAAACAGTTTCAAATAAATTCAAGCCAAAAACATGATTATTTCTACTTGAGATGATGCATAAATGATATCGTACCATATCTCTTACATTAAAAAACAACAAAATAAGCCCCCTAAACTGTTGAGCAACTTCATTTCTCTCCCCTACAATGTATAAAACACAAATAATTACATAATATAAACTTATAAAACTCTTATTATTTATTTCCAAATTTCCTGTTGAAATAGGCATTTTCTTTCAAATCTATTAGAGAAAGAGGGAATTTTTATAAACCAAATTTTCAAGGGGACTTTTATATATTGGAGATAAAACCAAAATGGCTGGAAATGACAGCTTATCACTGACTCAAAGTCAGTTCCCTTCATGTGTGATTTCTTGTTTGCTACCTGGGATGATGCAGATCCAAACTCTGAGATGACTGCACCACAGGCAAGTGCTATACTATATTAGATATTTGCTGTTATTTAACAAATTACCCATGTTAGGAAGCATAAGACAACAAAGGCTTATTATTTCAGTGTTCGATGATCAGGAATCTTGTAGAAAATCTCTGGGCAGGGCTGCAGCCATCTCAAGGCTTCACTGGGGTTGGAAAACCTGCTCCAAGCTCACTGAGTGGTTGCTGATATGCTTCGGTTCTCCATCATTGGACTTTTCCAATAGTCCACCACAAATATGCAACGTCCTCCTGCACAGTGAGAAATCCCACATGAAGGTCAGTTAGACGATTTCAAGATTTATCAAAGATGTAGGCAGACCACGGAATGGCACCATTTGTCAACATTTATTGGCTGGCACTGAACAGGGTTGTATGAGAGGAAGTCTGTCAGTGACATTTAGAAACAGCAGCACACGGTCACTACCCAGAAGAGGACAAGGAAAGGGAGCTCCTGAAGAGGAAGAACCATAGAGAAGGTTTAAGCTTCCAGGTTACATTATTCAACAGCAAGATGAGCATCTGCCTGAGCAAGTCCCTGAAGGCAGCCACATTTTGAAGATTTCTGTAGCTTCACAGTTTGACACATTTCTACATAGCGGAACTTGAGTGAATTTAATGAGGTATTAAATGGAGAAAGGCCCTACCTGACTAAAAAGATGCCATATTTAAATAAACTGTATGTACAAAATTTTGACTTTGGTCTTTGTAATATTTCAATTGCTGATCTTGTCCTGCTGTATAAAAATAAATAATAGCAGGGCCAATACACAAGGACTACTTTTGGTATGGAAGACCAAAGCCATGTTATTTATAAATTAACCTCTGAACCAATATATCATCACTTTTCCTATATGAAAATAGTTATAGACAACTCCTGGAATATACAAAAGGAATACAGAAGGAGAAATCTGAGAGATAAAGAACACTGGAAATTATCTTGAATACTCACTTCTACAGCTATGAAGAATCACAGCTTAAGAAGTCAATATGAGCTGCAGTTCAGTAACAAGTTTCCTCCTTGATTCTAGTTGGAGAATATGTCAAGAGCCAATCTCAAGGGTGTCTGGATATTTAAGTCTGACTCTGAACAAATGAGTCAATTAGCTGTTGACATAAATATATTTAAAGATATTTTATATTGTACAATACTAATTTTCTATAACAAATGAATTTAGAAACAGTATATTTTAAATAAAATAAAAATTTTCAGAGCAAAAAATTTTGAAAGAATTTACTATTCTACAGATTTGTCTATGGGCCACAAAAATAGTAGGGCCTATTATACATTTGTATAGAAAATTACTTTAAAGTTAGAAAACTCTTCACTTGTGTTCAGATATGTTATAATTGTTAATGTTACCAAATATAAATTGTGTGAGTTGTAAAAATATGTCAATAAAAATATATTCATTCCTTTAAGGATATTTGGAATGATGAAAATGGTGTGTGTGTGTGTGTGTGTGTGTATACGTGTGTTTCTGTGTGTCTGTCACTCTGTGTGAATATATCAAGAACTGAGGTAAGGTTTCTATCAGTTGCCATATCCTTAATGCTCCATGTTCGTCTTTAGCATGATAATTAAAAAATGAAATATCTCAAGATAGTTATATTGATGGGGATCTAGAATTTCCCAAGATTGCTCCCAGGAGCCACCCACACCAAAGCTGCCAGTATCTGTATTCATATCACTGGTACTGGAAGCTGGGAAGCCATCACTCTCTTGGACCATGGGAAGGTGATTTGGTGCCCAGAGGATTCTCGCCTCTTCCTTTTTCGTTAACCACATGTCATCAGCTCACGTGATTCACTTAAGAGAGACTGAGTGAATCATTTTTACCTGGCCTAATCCCCTTCGGCTGTGAGCAGACATGTGGAACAATCCCTGTCTAGACAGAGCTTATGCTTTGTACTATCATTCAAGAATGATCTTGGAGTCATATGTCTAGAAGGTCAAAGAGAGAAACAAATGTTTTGAATGATACCACTTTATAGTACTTGAGTGTCACAGTTAAAATGCTTATTTATGACTAAGACTTTTGTATTTCTGGTGCTTAAGGTGAAAAAAGAGGAGAAAAATTTACATGGCCTATCTGTCATGTAGCTCCAGAGTCCAGCTAAAGAAACAGTTTTAATCAAATAATTTCACTAGAGGACAAGTAGTAAGTAATAAGTCTGTAGTAAGTACAGAGTACGAAGTAAGCACATAGCAAATTCTGATCTGTGAAGGGTCAGAAAGTTTTTCTTAGGAACGAAGGTTTGAGCTAAGGTTTTGTTTTTAAAATTTTGGGGTTTTACTAGTGCATATTTGTAGTACATAATGATTACATTTGCTGTAGAAAGTTGGTACAGGTTCGTTACAGATATAGGTTCATAACACTTTTTAGTTCATACTTTCCCTTCTCCTTGATTTAAATGGACCAAAATGGCTTAGTTAAAAAGAGAGGAGAGGGAAAAAGGCCTAATAAAGAGAAATCATGTTAAAGGCATGAAAATAAAAGAAAAATAAAAGCAAGTCTAAGTGAAGGAGGGAGGGGTGAGAGAAACACAGAGAGGGAGAGAGACAGAGCCAGATAAATTGAACACTGGAACTGTGTAGAAGAAGCAGATAATATAGATTCCTGTACCTATTATAACCACACAATTTGTTGTCCAAGCTATTATACTTCTGAAAGTGAACAGTGATGCTATTTTCCCTATGATGTCATTCTCTCTTAGTTGAATCATGTGAGCTGAAGGACATGGGGAACATGATGGACATACATATAAGTCAAGATACTGAAAGGCAAATAAGAATTTACTGTATTTCTCCGTGTAGGCCATATTAAGGAAGTTGCTCTTAATCACAGGCTCTTAGAAAGAAATTGAAAAGTAACAAGCCTTGGAAAGCCACAGTTTTACTGGTTCTTAAGGAAAATCTCTCTGGTTGAGATGAAAAGAAGAATGAGAAGACTGTTAAAGTTCTATGTAATTTGTACAAATACACTATGATACTAATTTAGTGGTGCTGTGAAAATCTTAAATTAGGAAATAAGATCATTAGAAGGGTTAGTGATGACTCACTTATGTCTGGTCTCCCTACATTACACAAAAGGTGGGAGATAAGATCTGGGGTAGATAGCAGAAGTATTTTTATATTGACATTACCGTGTAGCCATAACTCCAGGAGAAGAGCATGTGTGTAATTATTAAAGTGGAGAAGACTAATTTGCTGCAGTGAGAGAGAATGCATATCATGAACTGGTGTGGATCATCTCATTAAAAGCATCTGAGGAAAGATTTATATGATCTGGAGATGAGTTATGATATATAGAGAAAATGCAAACAAGTTGAATTAGATTCTGAATTACATACTACTTCTCAGAGGGGATAATTCCAAATGAATGTCTTAATCATTCTCATTTAGAAAGCAGGAAGAGTGGCATAAAGCTAAATTGGTAAAGAACTAATGGTTCATATGGTTAGGCTACATCAGGATTCTGGGTTGACTTTGCAATTTGGACAACTTTCTTGTTTTGTTTATATTTACACATAACCACAAAATTTCATAAATTGTTTTGTCTTGACCCCTCAGAATGGGAGCAGTCCTATTGGGAAAATTAATTGGGCAATTGGAACTATGACTATGCTAAGCTTTCCTGCCTGCAGACCAGCTATGACATTTCCAGAACCAAGGACTCAACTTTTTATCTTCACCTCTGGACACAACAAAGACCTCAGTGGTAACACATGTTGTGATGCTCCAGGGCAGAACTACACCAGGACCTTCATCTATATAATTCTTCAATGTTCTGGGACATAAAAATATGCTGCCCTCTGAATGACCTGTTAAATTTGTTACTCCTGGGATATCAAAACTACTGCTGAGTGACCTACACTTGCTCTGAATGGACTGAATACAGGGTGTGGCAAGCTTGGGTCTTCTGTCTTTGCTACCCAGAGGGGCAAGAGTCAGGTCCAAGCTCAGCTTCTTATCTACGTCTCATTTCTGCCTATTTATTATTTCACCTTGTGCCACCAGACTCACAGGAGACTAGAACTTAACCTCAAAGGTTCTAGTTATGTTCCCTTCCTCTGTTCCCTACACACACACACACACACACACACACACACACATCTTTAATGAGATTATATAACCATATTTCAGTAAGATTCAAGGTAGCTTGTGCCTTGGGATTTATTTAATATATATCTAGGCACTTAAAAAGTAACATGTTCATGATAGTGTGAAAATCCATGGGTAGAATAAAATATTTGGATGCAGATTCTTTTTGAAGATTGCAATTGATTATGTCTTGGCCTTCCATTACGTATTCAGCTAACTGACAGAAAAATAAACATGTTGCAGAGGCTGAGAAAAGTGTTCTTTACAGTCTGTCAGGACTATTCTCATAAGTAGTATCAGTGATAATGCTGGAAGTGATAGTCTGGAGTCTATCATTCTTATTTGTCTTCAGATTCTTTCAACACTCAGAAAATGGTTTACCTGCATGCTTTTAAAATATTTAAATCACCTAATGGCCAACATGTAATCAATAAAAATAAGGCTGCTTTGTAAAAGGCTACATCTTTAACTTAACCAAAGCAGGGTTTTTAAAACTCAAAGCAATTTCCTATAACTCTACTTGATACATGATGGAGTGTGCATTATTTTTCCAAAACAAGTCACTTTTAATCAATAGGAAGAAGGTAACCTACATCTCCATTCATCATGTGTAACCATAATATTGTCAGCCATGTCTCTGCTTTAATAAAAAGAGAGGATATATAGGCATCATATATTTAGATATCTAGTTGAGTCAGTTGTTATGTACAAAATATTAGCTCTAGTATCCTAGAATTTAAACTTAAATGTAGAGTACTATGGAAGAGAGCTATTAAAACTTTCCTATGGGATTTGAAATAAGTAAGATCAGTTTGTTGTTTGTAATTTGAGATCTCAGGATAAATTTGTGATGAGTTATGATTATAAGATATGGTCTGCAGTATCTCTTGTGATATTATGATCTGTAATTCATCTGCTATTGGTACTACCTCTTTAATATCATTTTATATTTTGAAAATTTTATGGCAATTTTTAATTTTTTTTTTGCTTTTTGGAGACAGGGTCTTGCTTTGTAGTTCAGGCTGGCCCTGAGCTCACTATGGTGCCCAGGCAAGCCGCCACGAACTCAGCAATCCTCCTGTCTCTGCCTCCTGAGTGCTGAGATGACAGGCGTGAGCCACCACGTCCGGCATTGTGGTATGCGGTGTTGATTGTTGGTGTGCGTGCCTCCACGCCCAGCATTATATGTGGTCACCGGGGATCGAACTCAGGACCTTGCGCTTGCGAGGCAGGCGCCGGAACCACTGAGCTAATCCTCCAGCCCTTATGGCAATTTTTATGTATTTTGCAATATGATATATAAGAAAGGGTAGACACGTAATCAGCACAATACCTTTAGTTTGGAATCCTAGTTCTGCCGTGATAGCCCCTTGGGTTCACTTGTGTTAGCTTGGTTGTTCATTTAAACAAAGCCTTAGTTTTCTCACATGCAACACTCATACCTGCCTTACAGGGCTGTTGTACACACTTGCTGTAGGTGATTGCAAAAGCACATTTCTTCATAAATTCTGTTGCTTTTACTAGATGCAGAGCTGGAGATGGAGTTAATAGTTCCCTTTAAAAAAAGTTTTCAAAGGAGATTTATAGAGGTAAAAACATACTTCAAGTTTCTTTCTTTCTAATTAACTCTCTCTTACTTGAATTCCAAAGCCCAGAAGACTATTACCCTCATATAAAAAGATGTTTTAAAGGAATAATCTAACATTTTAATATCTCTTTGAGAAAGTATTGTTCATATTTAGGATTAAACAAAAGATGTCTTAATGCTAAAATGCAAGGATGAAGTCTTCACTGCTGTTAGCAGATGAAAATTCTCAGCAAGTACAGTTAAATCTCCTTACCTGTGAAAGTTCTGATGTGTCCATTTGTGTTTTAAAAAACTGAAAAACTGTAACTATATTTAGCCTGTACATCAGATGAACGCAGTGAATTCATGGGTACATATGGTGACTAAGGATAGTTTCTGTGCTAGAGACTATTTCAAATACCAGGGTTCAATTTTATCTATGGTACTAAATCTTTACAAATGAGCAGTTTCTCTCTTTACTTTCACATTCAATGAAGAAGACTTTTTAAAACTGACTAAAGTGAGTATATGATGAAGTTATTATCAAAGCCAAATCTTCCGGGACCTTTCCTTACATAAATATATTCCAACATTATGCAAGAACTCTTAGACAAAGAGTCCCAGGGGCAGGAATTTTATCAATATTAAAGACATTTTAACTAGGGAAATTTAAGCAGCTTTTTTTCCCCTCTGAAGTTCCTTTTGTTGTATCTCTCTTCATACTATATAGCACTGAAATGGATATCATGCTAGAAAAATGTTCAAGTGAGAAGCCAAGAACACAGTAGCTGGCTGGGTTAGCGTTAATGTTGGCTAACTGCTTTATTTGTTTGGCATCAATATTACATATAACTAAATTAGTGGTAGACAATCCAGTAGCTTCTAGTAATAGCTTCTAAGTGGTCCTAACTGCATGCTTTTTGTTTAATTTTTATTTTTATTAGTACATTTTTCAGTACACGATGATAACATTCATCATCAGGCATTAGTATGTATACATGAACATCTTGATTCTTTTTTATCCCCACCCCTTCTTCTACCTTCTTTGTCCCTCTACCTCTTAGTGCAGTTCCCTCTGCAAAAATCTATCTCCCTGCTTTTTATTATCTAATCTCTCATTTTGCTCTTTATTTTATATCTGCTTTTCTCATATAAAAGAAATCATCTGATATTTAAGCTTGTGTATCTCTGACTTTTTGCACTTAACATTAGTCTTGGTGTATTTATGTTCCTGCAAATGACTTGAACTTATCTTTTTTTATGACTGAGTAGTTCTGCATTGTGTATAAATACTTTTTTCCTTATCCATCCATCAAGATATGGATATCCAGATTTCTTCCAAGATTTAGCTGTTATGGATTGTGTTCCTGACTCAGAAGAGTTAGGGACTAATTCCCCACCTAAAACACAAGTTTGTGTTCTCTAAAAATCAAAGAGTGAATTTTAGGAACAACAGAGGTTTGAGTAGGAAAATTTTATCAAGAGAAAAGGCTTCTGCCTTAGGAGAGACAGAAGGGGGAACCCAGAAAGTGGGTAAACCAGAATAGCTTCTCCCAGGGGAATTTTATGGACCAAAACTATAAGGTGGGGTGGGTAAAAGTAGGGGCCACCAATGAGATTCAAAAAAAGTGGACAGGTTACAATTAACCAATGGGTAGAGTGGGGGCTTCCAATAAGATTTGAAAGAGATGGGCAAACCATGGTTAACCAATGGGTAAATGACAAGCACAGTTGTTCCAGAAACTTCGATTGAATAGAGTCCATTGAGAAATCAAGCCCAAGAGGGTCTTTCTTGCCAGGAGACTTTTTGAGGTGCTTCAAAGTCCTGGCCCATTATCTGGGGATTTTGTAATGATTGCATTCCAAGGAGGGGCTGGATCCAGACCTTGACCTTCCATCCTAGGGGAATGAGGCCTGTAGGTCACTGCTATCTGGTCTGTTTTTTATTGCAAGTCTTTCAAGGGCTGACCTTATCTGTCTGCCTACATATGTCTAGCTGGCTTTTCCACCTATAATACTCCTATAAACATGAGTGTGTATATATCCTTGTAATATGAGGCCTTATCTCCTTCTGGAGGATACATAAAAAGGGAAGAGCTGGTCCAATGGAATTTCTACCTTTTTGTTTTTTGAAGAATCTCCATATTACTTTCCATAGGGGTGTATGAATTTACATGCTCACCAAAAATATAGAAGAGTTTCTTTTTCTATGCAGCCTTACAAGCATTTGTTATTATCTGATTTCTTAATGATAACTACTCTTCCTGGAGTAAGGTGGAATCTAAGTGTTATTTCAGTTTGCATTTAACTAGCTCCCAGAGATGTTGAACACTTTGAGATATATTTGTTGGTTATTTGCAATTTATTTCTGAGAAATGTCTGTTTATTTCAGTTGCCCATGTTTGATTTTAAGAAGGGTCTAATTTGGGAGGTTATTTTCATATTCTGAATATTAGTCTTCTGTCAGAGGAATAGCTGGAAAAATTTCTCCTATTCTGCCAGTTGTCTATTTACTCTGTTGCTTGTTTCCTTTGCTGTGAGGTTTTTTTTTAAAATTTCATGTGATCCCATTTGTTTATTGACATGAATTTACAAGGGCAGAATTCAGTTAGCCTAAGAGTATGTATGAAGGCATCAAGCCTGGAAATAGAGAATAGAAGAGAAAAGAAATATATATGGAAACAGAATTAATTAAACTGAATTAATATTGATGTAACACTGACTTCAGTACATATTTGGCTTAGAGAAAACTGTAACCTAACTTGATATGTAAACAGACCTTAACTTACTCCCAAAGAATTTCAGCCAATTGCAAGGGGCCAACTCTTTAAATTGTGTTTAAATGGAATACACGTGAACTGTAACTAGCCAGGCTGCCTCTGCCTCCCTTTTGCTCACTGATGTCATTTTCAGTTCTCTAACTGTAAACATGACCTGTCCACGTGGCTCAGGGGAGTCGCTCTGAACTGATTCTTTTGTAGGAACTGCCTGATTTATATTGTTTCTTTCCTAATTAAACTCTGTTGAATCGAATGTCCAGAGTTTTTCATTTAACAAGCTGATTTGCAGGCAGTTGTTAAATCATCACGTTTGAAATTTGAAGCAGCGTAGTTGGCTCTTATCCCTGTCCAGCCAAAATGGAAATTCTTTTCAGGAATGTATTTGAGAATCTAGCATACATTATTAGAAATGTGCCATATTTTTTTTTCCTTTTTAAATGAGAAGGATGCTACACATTTGGAGGAAGAATACACATATTAAGCATGATGATATCAATTACATCTTTTCAACCATTCCAGCATATATGGTAGTATTTAGCACATCTAATGCCTGCTGTCCTGACAGCACGTGGTGGATCAGACTGATTAGCATTTGCAGATTATGTAAGTGAAGTGATTCATGAAAGGCAGTAGATAACCACACAGGAATGGTCTAACTTCAGAAGGAAAATACCAAATCCCACAGAGACGCTGCATCCCAAGAAGCTAGTCAAGGCTAAGCCTCACCTGATGGAACCTAAAATTCCTTTGGCCTCGAGCTGCTGAGAAACTGTTGTCATGGAAGCCACTTTGCCTTTAAAGACAAAGTGTCCATCTACAATTCCCCCACTACCATACAAAGCCTTATTGAACTATATTGATGCTTCAGGTGTATTGAAGAAAGGATAATACCCTGGGTTCACTAGCAGGTAGAGACCCACAGAATGCAGCTCTTACTTCTCACAAACCACGTTTCTCGGAGCCTCGTTTGTAAAGGAGGGGTAGGTCTGAAACAGTGCCTTGTGGCACCCAACCTATCTCCACATTCACATACCAACACTTCTGGACGGATGTCACAACCACTGGAAGAGCTCCGTCTATTCCATTCATTCCATTCCATCCCATCCTATCCCATTCCATTCCATTCCATTCCATTTCATCCCAGATGCAACTGTTTGAAGAACGCTCAAGGACTACTGAACTGTGATTCCATTCTTCCAGCCCATTGCCCACACCCTGTTGGAGACAATGCTCTTGCTTTCTGTGTGTCTGAAATTTACTTTACTTTGGACAAATGCTCCCTCCTCAGAGAGGTTTTCCCTACCAATCCTATTTAACAATGTAGCCTTGTCACACTCTGCAAATTTAATCTACCCCATTGCTTTTCATGACATTAACATACCATGATATTTTTATGACCTAAGTAGATTTTTTTTCTTTTATCAATGGTAAGTGACAGGAAATCTGGGATTTTGTCCCCTGTGATCCCTGCTGTATTCCCTAGAACAGTATCTGGAACATGGAAGGCTACAAAAACAATTTAGTAAATCAATAATTTGGTGGATTATATATTTTTCCCTCATCAGAGATTGTGCATCTAAAGCATCACTATAATTTGAGATACCCTACTAGAAACTGCTTCAAGTTGATCTTGAGTTAGTGCAAAGGGTATTTGACAGCTCCTTTCCCTGGAGAGGAAAGTAAAGTAACAACTGACTTTGTCAGGTTACTCAATGAAATTTGACTTTGGGTAGAATTATTCTTTTTATGAGTTTTCCCAAAGAAAACAGAACACTAGGAGATGCATATTTATTTGTAGATAATATCTCAGAATTATGGAAATCATGAACATAACATTTATATGGTAACATATCAGATGCTTATTAAAACAAAAACAAATTATTGTATCTTTTTTTTTTGAGACAGGGTCTTGCTTTGTAGTCCAGGCTGGCCCTCAGCTCACTATGTAGCCCAGGCAAGCCTCAACTCAGCAATTCTCCTGTCTCTGCCTCCCAAGTGCTGGGATTACAGGCGTGAGCCACCACGCTCAGCAAATTACTGTATCTTTTGCCTGAAGTTGAAATGATATTAAAGTAAGGAAATACAAAGATGGTGTTTTGCTTTGTTTTCTTTCTTGGCTATTTTTTAAATTTATCTTACTATTCCATGATTAACTTTTTAACCTATAATGTATCTAAGGAAATAAACAAGAAAATTACAAAGTTCTGATGGATATGGAAACTTTATGAGTACTACAAATGAAATACAACCCATAATTCACATTTCCTGTGATTTATCTGAAGCTTCTACTCTTATGACAACTAAAGTCAGATAACAGAACAGAAGTGATCATCAGAGACTATTATTTGTCATTCCGGCTGCTGCTTTGCAGTTACAAGAAGTTGTTAAAGAAACTCAACTGAATAACACCTTAAAGAGGCAACTGAGTCAATATTGTGTTTTATAGTGACAGCTTTCTTTGATAAATTATAATAACACTTAGCCCTCATCACAAATGCTGTGTGACATTGAGAGAAGGCAGCCACATCCGTATTCCAGGAGAGCACAGGAGTTATCAGCCACATGATTGAAAAGCTCAGCCTACATTCTGAGTTTGTAGATCAATAAACTAGATCGAGGATATCTAGGCCAACAATTCCTATTTACATTGCTAACCAGTCCCAGTGGTCCCAATGCACTCTCTTGAAAAACTGAGACATCCCTTAACCATAAAAATAATCAATCAGGAGATGTAGGTAAGCACCTGTTATGTACTAAATAGTGTGGTGAGCATAAAGCAAAAAATGAAGAAATCTAAGAAAGAATTTCTATATCTTAATCCTCAAAAAAGATGAAAATTGATTTGGAAGATACAGACAAAAAAATAAGGATCCCGCATGACTTAAGTGACTGAAGCATGGTACAGAAAATTAAAGACGTAGATTCCTTGCTGAAAGGAAGAGCAATTGGAAAAGGCTGACTTTGAAGAATAGAATCTTTGGAGAGACAGGAAACAGAGAGAGAAGACGAATTACTCGGTGAAAAGGAACTCTACCTCTCTGACAGAAACAGAGAGTTTGTTGTGAAGCTGTGGAGAACAAGACATAAGAGGAAATTTTTAAAGGGACTCAGAAGATAAATAAAATAATTTGTCCATGTCACGCACCAGAGCAGTTTCTCCAGTATACTAGATATAAAATTAATTTTATACCCAATATTTTGTGATGACAACTTTATTATACTAAAGTAAAATATAAAAATACCAAAACAAAAAACATAATCTCATTCATAATTTGAAGAAATATATGTCAAGAGAGTAATTTGTAACAAATGATTCTTAGTATGCACTTAGATCTCCAAATTAGAAGACTAGAAGAGCATACATAAAAAGTTCAATAATACATACAAAAATATTATCATGAAGCAATGAATGAATAATGGACTGTATGAGAGCTGATATTTAATGTCTGCTCTTAAAAATCCAAAAGTATGGTGGCTCTCTGCAATATGATTTTGGAGGTATTAACGTTATCAAAATCTCAAAAATACCTTCAGTGTAAATATTAGAGGCAAACTGGAAAATTCACTGTACCTCAAAATGTTCAAAATAGTTTTTTTTATTCAAGTGTTAACTGAAACAAGTACATTTAAATACATTTTAAATCAAATAATATAAATCATGAAAAAAAAACACAGAAAATCCTTAGTTATATGATGCCGTCCCATTCCTTGCAAACTAGCATGCCCAATTTCAGGACCTGCAGAGTAAGCTGGTGAGGTGCCCTCATTTGCTGTGGAAAACAGAATCTGGCCCACAGAATTCCAAAGGCTTCTCCTAGGATTCAACATCACCCCCACTAATAAACACTGACATGAGAATTTTAAAATGTGGTAATGTTTAGAAAAGGAAAGAACACTAAATCTGATAAGGTCGAATTAAGATGGTTATCCCTATTGATTATAAATATTTTCTTATAGTCCAATTGGAACAAAGTATAGATTTTTTAAAAAAGGAAAAATGTGGTAAGAATAGATTAGAATGTAGAAATACAAGAAAATTCAAAGCAAAAATAAATAGAAATCGTTGACTGATTTCACATGAAGAATGAAGATGAGGGGAAAACCAGAAAAGTTTTGTTTCTTTTTCTTTAGTTTCTTTTTACATTTTCAAGTTGTAAATCACTGTTGATTTCCTGTGTCTGCCAGTTTTATGTTAACTACTGTATTTTTAGACAATTTTTTCATTCATCCATAGATTTTTCTTGTGTAAATATAGCTTTAATTAAAGTAATGGAGCACATCAGTTGAAGGGGTAGATTAGAAAATGTCATGATGAGTGATACTTAATGAAAGCTACTGGATCCGAGCTCCTCACACTTTACCCACCTCTTTTAAGCTGTAGACAGCTTTCCCTGTTTCATGTGCTCCATCTACTCTGAAACAGTACGGTGCACCCAGCAATGTCTCCTAAAAGCATTCTTGCAGACTAATTTTCTATTCAAATTTTTTCTAACCCCCTTTTCTCCTGCTTTGATTACTGTTCAGTTTTCAATGAGTATAAACCCCAAGCCAAAAAAAGAGAAGCATACAACTAATTAAAATATATTAAAAAGTCATGTAATTATTGAAAAAGAATATGTTTATTGATTGGAACATCAAAGGTATTGGGGTAGGGAACTCATGTTAGGAGTTAAAAGGAAAAATTTAGCATTTATAAATGTTAATTGTTAGGTGATTAATTATTATATCTTTAGAAAAAAATCATTTAAACTTACATCTCTGCGAACTGATAAATTCTATGTGTGTGGAAAAGAATTTTGTTTTTGTGTGGTGTACTTACTGGAAGCTTTTTTCTATATTCAGAAAACACAGCAGCTTGTAATATTTCCACAGAGATGTGTGCTAAACCATGAGAATTTTTAATTTAGGTGAAATAGGCATCATTTGCTTTTCCTGCTCCTTAGTTTTAATTCTTGCCTCTTCTGGCCACATGGCAGGATGACACACCATGTCTGGATATGAGACTGTCCCTGGCCAGTGAGCTGCAAGTTCCTGTGACAAATCTTTTTCTAGGGTGACGCATCATTGGTAACACACAATAAGTCAAATCTATTTCCTTCACACAGAAACCCAGAAATTTTTATGATGAAGAAGACCTCTAACAATAGTAAGAGATCTCTTACTAATGACTTATGAGGAAACTGAATGCATAGAACTCCCACCTGTTTCCTCTTCACAGACTTTTTTCTTTGGTTTGAAATTTGTTCATTTTCTCATCTTTGAAGTGTCCCAGGCTTTGTGTATGGGACTCCCCCTTCTTCAGTAACCAGTCATTTATGTTTAGGTGTTTCTGTAAAGAACTTATCTCCAAATAAGATCACATCCACAGCTGATTAGTTGGTTGCTAAACACATGTTCTGGGAAGCAACAGCATCTACCATAACCCTATAGTTCTAATACTGTCCAGTAAAAAATATATGAATTAAAGCAAAACACAATGAATATCTGGCACTATCAATCATCTAAAAAAGATTTGATTGTATTTTCTATTTAGGACAAATAGGTGACTGTGTTTAAAACTTCACAGAACAACTAGGTTTTAGTTCCACTGATGACTTATAATGTGACTTATACTGTGAATTACTTATGAAGTCATCAGAAATGTGTCCACCACAGCTCTGAGCTTGCCCTAGAGTGTGTAGGGAAAGTCATGATGATGAGGGGCTAGCCAGCAACTAATAATCTTCACTTTTGCATGGGGAGAGAAACTGTACACTTTGTCTGGCAAGTGACTGTCCACGGCCTTGAACATAAATGTCAGTAACCATAAAATCACCGCATCACAGATCCAGAAGGAATAACATCTATGTCAGTGATGAAACACTGGAATTATGCAAAAATATCATGTCAGAAGAATGTTGACTGATTACGTCCTTTTCACGCAGAAGTAAGTTTACAGTGGGAGCTCTCTTCTTTAGCATTGCGATGTTGTTAGCCCATCTCTCCACCCTGGGAAGCCTGGAGTAAATGTGCAAGTTTGATTAGATAAAACACTGCCTTTGTTTCATAAAACAAATATTTTCTCAATCCCAACTCTCCCCATTTTCCACCCAGCCCTCCTCGATATGACCTGTCTTATAAACTTACAAAGTTGCTTTTTAGATGACACTTCTCATTATTACATTTTACTGCCTGGAATCTACACTTTTCCTCCATTGCTTGGACTTCATTAAATTTTGATTACACTCTTGCTTTCCTTGACAATTTTGAACGTCATGTGGGAATGTGTTTAAACACTGCCAAGGAATAACGAAAACGGAGTCAGAAAACCTGACTCTGTGACACAGGTGAACAAGACAGGTACGTACCTCAAATGGGAAGTTTGTTGTACTGAGTATTCTACCTACTCAGAACAGGCAATGCGGGCAAGAGGAGACCGGGCTCTGTTGGTGGTAACTGCAGTGCTCCCTGTGACGGCTGAGCCCGTCTCCACTTCATCTTGTATCACTCCCAGGCCTCTCAGTAGAGCAGCGAGGAGTTGTAACTCCTGACAAACTCCTTAGGGCACTTCCCTTTGTGTCATTTTCTGCCTGGACTGTTTCTTCTATTGGGATGCTTTCTTTTTGTCTTTTAATTCTAATCTCTGACACAGATGTCTTCTAGGACTTCAAAAAGTTGGAGCTGGTGATCCTCCTCTACTTTTTCATAGCATCACACACACACACCCATTTTCTGAACTTTAATGGCATTTTCTGAGAAAGACTTTCTTGAAATACCATTATCAACCCAATCATGTTATTCCCAGCCCAGTATTTGTGGTTTTAGAGACACGTGTCACAAATATTTACGTGCTTGTTGGTGCACTCTTATCTGTCTCCCTTGTTGAGGATGAACATACTTTTTCTCTCATACTCACTTCTTTGCTACAGAGCTCAGAAAAGCATCATCTACAGGGTGGACATTCATTGAATAAGGAGAAAGCAAATGGGCATGTTGTAGATGAATTTATTTAAAATATATCTGATCACTTTCTAAAAGCAACAGCAGGTATGTAAGAAACTACCCTCTACACTTATGAATTCTCTTTCTCAACATAGTGTTTTTATGCAGAACATATGGAAAAGAATTCTGACCTTATCTTAACCCAGGTAAATGCATCAACCTTTACAATTATAAAAGTTCAAATACGTTTGACAATCTGTTCTCTTTTGAATGTGTTTGCTATGCATATTTTTCCTTAGAATCAAAATCTGTGTTTGATATAAAAACAACAGCATAAAAATGGCCAGCCCTAATAGATATCAAATTCGCATGAACACTTGAATAAAGGGTCGGCTACACAAACACTGAGAGCTCTTTAACTTGTAGTCAAATGCTATTTTTATACAATAAGTAAAAATATCCCCTTATGTAGAAAATCTGCATTACTTAATTTTATAATTTATTTTTCTCTGATTACTTTGAATCTAGGAAACGTGTATGAAGGAAGTACATAGGAGAAGAAATACATGTTATCTCTCATCCTCTCTCTCAGCCTCTCTTTCACACACATGTACACATATTCCAAAACATTCATAGACCATTAAGTTCAGTTCAACATCTCATCCCTGGTCATTAAACATATAACATTTTGGCTAATTCTGATGCTTTCGGTGGCAAAAAATGAAGGAGATTTCTTTCCCAAGGTTGTCATTTAAGTAGTACATAAAGATGTTTCACATCATATTAATACGACCCAAAAAGCATTAACACCAAAAGATCACCACTGAGACTCTACAAAATGAGAAATATATAGTGTTTGGGGAAAGCCTTGAAACACCCTAGGATATAACGTGAAATAAATGCATATTATATCCTCAATAACATTTCCCTTACTTTACAAAATAGTTCATCAGAAGTTTTTCACTTTTACTCTGTGTAAAATATTCATTAACAAAGCACACAAATATCATGACCTAAATCTGAACAAATGCGCCCCCATCATCAAATTCCTAGGGAGAGACAAAAATTACTCAAGTTGAGTCTTTGTCTGGTTAAATTCTAGAGAACTGACAGTCTAAATTTCATCCTCCCCTTTTGGAACTCACATTCATAGATTCAGTCTTTGCCACTTCAGTTTGTAGTTTTTCACATATATCCCCAGACTGTGTGCCATATTTATTTTCCAGAGATGTGTTGAAATAATGAGAGCAGAAAGAACAACGAGAAATAAGAGGTCATTAAATATATTTGCGAGACAAACCAAGAGGAACAAGATGGTTTCTAACATAATCAAACCCAAGGGATACGGATGGAGTAAAGACTATGGGATAAATATCCTTGATTGGTAACCGTATTGTTCTGGGAAAAGTGAAGTGGGTCTTGGCAGCTGACAAATTGAGAGCTCAATTGTCTGATGGGAGAAAGTAATGGTGAAGCATGAAGTCTCTTATTTGAGAAAAGTGAAGCCTAATTCCTTACTTGATTGTATTGGCTGTCCTGCTCAGAGTGTGAGAAAATCCAAAAGTAGACGTTAGTAACGAAGTGTGGCTTTGGTACAGGAAGTTGCAGTACCCAGGGGACTACAACTCATTATGTTTTCATTCTAGGTACAACAGAGTAACCAGAATGTTTCACCAAGAACTAGGCTGAAGCCGTCATGCAGAAAGAAGCAGTGTATGAGTCCACAGGGGTGGTAGTTCCTTGGGGATAAGGAGGCTACAGTCAGCCTTTGCTAACAGAGTAGAGCATAGCAGATTTTTTTAAAATTGAATTCTTTATTGGTATTTTATGGGTTTTTTTGTTTGTTTTATTGGTACATTTTATATACCCCTAACAATCAACTCAACATTGGAAAATTTGTACCAGTATATGACACGAGTTAATTCTCATTTTTACCCATATCCCTACCCACTCTACAACCCTCTACTACCTACGTACATAGGCTTTCTTTTTCTTTCTTTAAAGTTATATTTATCCTTTCCCCTCATTACTTTCCCCTACTCCTTTCCCTTTGAATATTTCCTGTTTCACAAAATCTATCACACATTCTAGAAATCATTTACATCTACAGATTGTCATACCAGAAAAACGATAAGGTATTTACATATCTGTGACCTATTTATTTCACTTATTGGTGTGTCCTCAAGGTATGTCCCTTTGAGTATAAATGACTCAAACTTATCATTCTTTTTTGCAGGCTAATGCTCCATTTTATTAAAAATCCATATCTTCTTTATATTTAATTCAAATGACCACTAGGGGCATGCACTCAGAACGGACTCAGAAGCATGGTCAACAGATGAGAAAGCAATGGCCTTTACTAAGTAGTTGGAAATGAAAGGATCTGATGTATCTCAAGATTTCCTTGGCTATGAAAAAAACAGCATACTACTACTGCTGCAGATCAAATTCCCTTAGGCATGAAACAAAAAATCTTACAACCTTTCAGAAACTCTTGTGTTAATACACATAAATAAAATGAAGGAAAAATAATGCCACAAAGTACACTAGTTTTACATCCTGTCTTTTTGATGTATTTATCTTTCTTATTTTTAATCTTTTCCCATATCTTGTTAGAATGTTTCTGTCATTGTTAAAGTCTTTTTTCCATGTCCACTAAAGCATCCATTAACTTCAACTAATCTGAGCCTTACTGAATGTACATATTAAAGAAAATGAAATAGTTGTAATATTCCAGCTTCCCATGGATACACATTTATTCAAAACTACTTTTCTGTCTCTACTATGTTAAAATTTCATTCACATAGTTCTTATACATTTCTCCTTAAGCTTATTCCTTGGAGCTTTATCAGTTTGTTCCTTCTGTCAAAGCATTTTTTCCATTATATTTTTAACTAGATGATTCTTAACTATAATTTTTTTCAATTATGTACCTAGAGACTTAAAGTAATTTCCTATAGTTTGCAACAAGAGTATCAGTGAGAAGGAATGAGAAATGAGTTTGGAAAGGTGAGCAAAAGTAAATTATACCTATTTGAAAGCATGAATGTACTGTTGGCGGAAAGAAATCTTGAAATGGTTTTAATAAAGGGCTTATATGATCAGGTTTTTATTTTAGAAGATTGTGCCTTGTCGTCAGTGGAAAATTGTTTACGAAGATAAGACTGAAATTGGAAAATGGGAGAGATGTGCCGAAGGTGAGGAATGCAGAGGTGCTGGACTGAAATGGTGACATTAGGAATTGACAAAGAGGACATAACTGCTTTTCAGACAGAACACAAGTAACAAGACTTCATCCCTGATGGGAAGGTATGAAGGCATGGAGAAGGGTTGTCAATGAAAGAGGAAACTATCTGGATTGAACAGAGTCTCCAAAACATGTAGGAAAGAAACATCAACACTGACCTAAGATACAACAGAATATGAGGGGAAAAAATACAGAATCCCATTGAGCTACCAATAAAATATTAGGAGACCTCCGGGTCTCGACCTACAGCCTTGATATGTCGAAAACCAGATCACAGCTGGCTGAGAAGCAAATGGATATCAGGAAAAGAGGCTAAGACAATAAGGAATCATAGTTTCCTGCATGTAATCATTGCAGAAAATAACACACAAATGATACCATTGTGGTCACCAAAGATGGAAGAAAAGGAAGCTTTCATTTTTATTTTTGTTTTCTATTTTATAATACATGAAGCTGGGAGATGCCTGTTCCTATTTGAATGCGAAAAAAAAAAAAAAAAGGATGATGTAGCGACTCCTTGATGTTTCTGGGGACACAACGCAAGTGAAATCCCAGTAGGGTTACAAGAGGTAGATGAGAAACCAGTACAGGGGGAAAAGACTTCTTGCAGTTGACCATGCTTTGTAGAAATATTACACTACAAACAGGACATGGAATAGCATGGTGTGAATTTAATCACGTTGTACATGATATTTCATATTTTCCATTGGTAAATTATGATTTCTTAACACTCCCAATTACTTTTTAAAAAATTACTCACAATTACTTCTCCATGAAGTATGCTTACTCTATTCACCTTTTTTCTCCTATTTCCTATTAAAACAAGCATAGTGAGCATGTTCAGTTCATACAGCAAAATGATCACGTGCACTTCTACCACAGGCTCTGGCTCCCACCTTAGAGACGACGGAGCATGCGGTTTCTCAGTCTCCATAATCCCACGAGCCAGTGCCCAAGACAAGTCTCCTCTTAAACCCACCTGTCTGTCTGCCCACTATCCCTCCTGCTGGCCTTTTCCTCTAGAGAATTCTGATAATAAAGAATATAGAAAAGAAACTGACAGAATAGTACTCAGCATCATTCTGAAAATAAGCATTGAGATTAAGTTTAGAGTTTGAATATTCTAACTTAATTCACGTGTCCCACATAAAGTTGTACTCAAGGAAAATAAAGTTTATGGTTTGAATCTTAAATGTCCACCGAGGCCCATAGGTTAAAACAAACAAACAAACAAACATCTTGTTTTGCCAGCCTGTGGGGCTCAAGGGAGATGATGGGACCTTGAAAATGTGGGTCTGGTAAGAGGACCTTAGATCACTGGATCCACGACCCGGAAGGTTTGCACTTTGGCTTCTACCTCATTCCTCACTTTGCAGCTGCAATGAACTGAATAGTTTGCCTCGGACACACACTCCCTGCCCTGGCACATTGTGTAACCAACAAGCAAAGGCCAATGAGAGAGAAGACACGAAACAATCTGGAGGAAGGATACAAAACAGCAGGACAAAGCTTGACAGGGCAGTACCCTGCTTCTAGTATTTTGTTTAATCATTGACAAAAATCTGTGGAAATTTTTTCTGCTGCCAACAAAATAAGGAGCTACAGATTTTTTAGTCAGTGAACAGCCATGGGTCTTTAGACAACCTAGCGTGTCTGTCGGAAGAAGTGCAAGCCATTTCTCTTAAGTATCAATTCAACTGGAGCACTAAGTTACTCTCAGGGGAATTTTAAATTTCCACCTATAACTTAATATTTCAAAATGACACATAGTTTCCAGGTCTCTTCATAGTCACTTAATTTGCTCTTTAAGAGAGTCTGAACTTTAACTTGTGTCATATACTGGTACCAATTCCCCAGTGTTGAGTGTGATTGTGAGCTGTATATAAAATGTACCAATAAAGAGTTCAATTTAAAAAAAATAGTCTGAACTACTAGACGTGTACACTTTCTGAGATGAACCACTCAGAGATGGAGTGCTGTATATGTGATGATGATTTAACTAAAATCTTAGGGTAAATAGTTTTTCAATTTTTGTTTGTGCTGGCAAATGAAAGTAGATATCTTTTTTTAAAATTGAATTCTTTATTGGTACAATTTATATACATCTCAGAATCACATATAACATTGGGGAATTTGTACCAGTATATGACACAAGTCAATTCTCATTTTTACCCATATCCCTACCCACCCACCCACACCTCCTCCCCCCTTTATACATGCTTTTTTTGCTTTCTGTATCATGTTTATTCCTTCCCCTAATCACATTCCCACACCAAGTTTCCTATAGAAATATTCCACTCTATAAAAGCTGTCATACTTTCTAGAGCTCATTTGCATCTACAGGTGTTCATGCCAAAGAGAAGATCCGGTAATTGTCTATCTGTGATCTATTGATTTCACTTATTAGTATATCCTCCAGGTGTCTCCATTTGAACCTAAATGGATCGATCTTGTCATTCTTTATGGCAGAGTAATACTCCATTTTATAAAAAAAAACCACATCTTCTTTATCCACTCTCCAGTTGATGGGCATTTGGGTTGTTTCCAAGATTGAGCTATCATGAACTGAGCTGCTATGAACATATACTTAAAACTCAAAATCTTTAGGAAATTTTGTTCAGTATTTGCAGAAACTCATGCACTGAGGAAGAATACTGCCTTTACATAGAATTTGCAGTATCATAATCTTTTGCATAACATCATTTTCCACAATTTTCAATTATTTATGTAATGGAAACTTTCAAAAAGATCCCTTAGGAGACTGCCTGTACCAAAGATGAATTCGAAGAGGACTATGATATCTTAGCATCTTTCTGTTTTGATGGTACCCAAGCAGTTCATACAGAAAGAGAGGAAGAGCTAGGCACTCTCTGGTTCAAGTGCCTGCCTTACAAATGCAAGGTCATGAGTTCGATCCCCAGGATCAAAAAATAGTCAGACGTCTAAATTTTGTGCTATATTTTTGATCAAATCTTATGAATTTTATAGGTTTAGTAACAATATAGGTCCACTGCTTCCTTTTTTTCTTTGTAATTTACAACTAGTGATAATAATTGGGGTCCCATTGCCCAGTTTGCTTTACTTTTATGCAGTAATGAAGCGTTTAACTGGCTCATCTTGCTTGTAATTTTCATTTTCTGCTGCAGAAAGCATCTAACCTTCACCACTGCTTTGGACTTGCCATGTCCAGGGTGAGAGTGACAGTGACCAGTGTGCCACCCTGGCAATGTGTGCACTGCTCAGCGGGTTCTTACAATGCTAGTTCTGCATGCACATTACACACACCACTTCGCCGTCAAAGAGGACATGTGCAAAGAAACAGGCCAAAGGACAGCATAAAGCATGGGCGTGTCACGTGCGCGTTGGCTGTGTGGTTTCTGTGTGTGTCTGTATGTGGTGGATGAGAAATCTGTATTCTAACTACCAAAGGAAGAAAGATGAGAATAAATAGTTACATTTTTTCCCACAAGTGTTTTCGATTGTCTGTTTTGTTTTGCGTCTGTGCCAGTGTGCAGAGAAGGATGACAAAGCCTAACACACTCACCTGTTTCCAACCAGGGTTTTCAGAGTGAAGCTAAAATTCTTTCACAGAGCTCGCAGCGTGCTTCCCTCCCTGGTCCTAACTGGCTCTCGTCCCCGTGAACCCCAGCTTCTCTGGTTCTCCCACCCTGCGTGCTGGGGCACTTGCCCCCGGGGAGGTCGGGTCTGATGACGCTGCACGCGCTTCCGCAGGGCTGGTCCCGCCTTACACGAATGCTCAATTCGTGCTGCCCCAGATAAGACGCAGGTTTCAAGACTCAAGCCTTTCTCAGAAGAGATCAAACTGCCCTTGGAAGCCCTGCAGTTTTAACTACACTTGTGCGCAATCACAGGTCCCGGCCCCACACCACCTGCCACCTCACCTGAGAGAGAAGTCTCATGTGACCCTCACCTCTTGGCTCGGCGCTCACACTTGGCTTCTTCCTCTGCCACACTGAATGTCTTGCATTAACCTCTCAGGTCGCTTCACCCTCTCAGATGGCCTTCCTCTGCGACCCTGCAATTGTATACATAATATTAATATATTATAACATGTTGCCCCTTCACTTTGTTCATACCACAGATCCACTTTCCACCTTAGTCTACTATTTTACCATATGATCTTTTGCCCCCTTACACAAGAATTCCATCCATCATCCTGACAGCTATGTCCTGTGAGGTCTAAGCAAACTGTATTGTTTTATTCTCTGACTTTCTTATGTCTTTTGAAGAAAGAAAAGAAATAATGTCTGTCTTCTTTACCATCTACAGACAGGTAGAATGGTCTACAGACAAACACACATACACACACACACACACACACACACAAAACGTACTCCATTCAAATCCTATTCCAACTACACAGTCAGGTACAAGTTTATGTCCTCTAATTGGATCACTTGCCTCCCTGATATTCCTGTGCACCCCTATATAATGATTCTATTCTTGTACTAGTACTAGTATTTTGTCCCTGTAATGAACATAAGAGTTATTAAACACTTTTTGCTAAGTATTTATATATATGTTGCTACAAAGAATTTGATGAATATTATAAAAATGATTTATGGGCCTCTTTAGAAAATAAAAATATTTCTACCTTTTAAGAAGTTCTTACATTTGTACTGTAACACTTTAAAACATATTTTAAGGTCAAAAAAGACCATTGACTCTCTTATCAGTCATCTTTTATCATTCAATCTTTTCTTTCTTTACAGATTCTAAGAGAAATATTATTAGGCTCTCTGTCACTGATTTAATTCCTAACAATTTTGAAATCCTAGAGTCTCTCTGTCTCCCCAGAATTGTATATGCTCCAGAAAGTAAAGTCTTATCAACATTTACCTTAAAATGTAAAAAGTAGCATTTAATTTGTCCTCTCTTAACTATCCAGAAAATAAATGAGACACTGAAAGAAGACAGGAATTGTTTTTTGCTTTTTACAATTTCCCTGTTATTTCATAAGTTTTTAATAAATCTTTAATTTTTCTTTAAGAGTTTTCTTTTGGCTCATTTTACTCTGAATTGATGTAGATTGAACCATTCTCTTCCTTAAAAATTGTTTCTACTTAGTTATGAATGTTTATTTTTTTATAATCTAGAATCTTTATGCCATTAGCCATTATCGACTTCTTTGACTCACTTTATTATTTGAAAGATATAGATAGAGTCATACCATACCTCGGTATTAACTCACCTCTACTCTTGAACAATATTTTAGTCTTTTATTAAATTGAATTCTTTATTGGTGCATTTTGTATATAGCTCAGAATCACACTCAACACTGGGGAATTTGTACCAGTGTATAACAGAGGTTAATTCTCATTTTTACCCATATCTTAACACACCCACAAACCCCACCCCTTATATACATGCTATTGCTTTTTCTTTCCAAATCATATTTATTCTTTCCCCTCATTATGTTGCCCCACCATATTCCCTTTGAATATTTCCTATTTTACAAAATCTATCATACATTCTACAACTCATTTACATCTACAGGTTCTCATAGCGGAGAAAAGATGCAATATTTACATATCTGGGATCTATTTATTTCACTTATTTACATATCTGGAATCTATTTATTTCAAGGTGTATCCATTTGGACAAAAATGAATGAAACCTGTCATTCTTTATGGCAGAGTAATACTCCATTTATTAAAAAACTCTTCTTTATCAAGTCTCCAGTTGATGGGCATCTGGGCTGTTTCCAAGATTAGACTATCACAAACTGAGCTGCTATGAACATGGGTGTACATATGTCTTTACAATATGAATCTTTTCATTCCTTTGGGTATAATCCTAACAGGGGAATAGCAACGTCAAATGGGACCTCTAGTCCTAGTTTTCTGAGGAACCTCCACACTGATGTCCACAATGATTGTACAAGTCTACAGTCCCACCAACAGTGGAGAAGGGTTTCTTTCTCTCCACAGCCTCGCCGGCATTTATTGCTGGTTGATTTCACAATAGCAGCCATTCTTTGTGGAGTGAAATGAAATCTCAGTGTTGTTTTCAGCTGCATCTCTCAAATGACCAGCAGTATTGAACATTTCTTCATATGCTTCTTGGCTGCTTTTATTTCTGCCTCTGAGAAGTGTCTGTTCATTTCAGATACCTGTTTTTGAACAGGGTTTTTTGTAATTACCTAAGCCTTACACCTCATCTTTCTGATTATTCATGATTTTTTTCTGCATAAACCAAAGAAGAACACAATAAACAAAACCTAGTAAATAAATAGTTAATATCCACATTTATCAAATTTATCAAGTTTTAAGTATGTCTTCTAGTTTATATTCTTGTCCCTAATTGAAAGATAATGTTCAATTTAATCTTTACCACTTCCAGATGTTTCCCTACTTTCCTAACCTGAAACTATGTAAATCCAATTCTGACCTTACGAACACTGTGACCTATAGCAAGGTACCTCTACTTTTGTACAAAATACTTATTTAGTAAACCTGTATGATGAGCAGGGATTGATGTTTGTGTTTCCTTAATTAAACAGAGCCTTTACAGATGAGTGTTTGAAAAAATATTCAACCCAAATTCTAACTCATTTTATTGGTACATTTTATTGATGTATCATATAGGCACATCAGAATTACACTCCACATTGAGAATTTGTACCAGTATATAGCACAAGTTATTTCTCATTTTCCCCCTCCCCTACCCACCCTACCTCCTCCCCATGCCACATACACAAGCATTGTTTCCTTTGTTTTGCCATCAATTTTTTTTCCTTTTTCATTATTTACCCATAAACCACATTACCTTTTCAACATTTACTATTTCACAACATCAATTATGCATTCTAGAATAAATTTATAACTTCAGTTTCTCATTCCAGGGAAAATATACAATATTTACACGTCTGTATGAGTATGTCCTAAAGGTACATCCATTTGAGTATAAATGATTCAATGTCATCATTCTTTATGGCAGAGTAATACTCAATTTTATAAAAAAAAAAAAACCCAGATCTTTATCCAGTCTAGAGTTGATGGGCATTTGGGTTGATTCCTTAAAAAATTAGGATTAGAGGTTCCATTTGACCCTGCTATTCCCCTGCTGGGGATATACACAAAAGAATTAAAAGATCCATATCACAGCAACATATATGCTCTCATGTTTATAGCAGCTCAGTTTGTGATAGCTAAATCTTGAAAACAACCCAAATGCCCATCAACTCTAACTCATTTTATTAAAAGTAACCGATAAAAATCCAGAAATCTGTAACTCCAAGCCAGAATTTTATTTGAAAATAATAAATCATTCTTAATATATTTGAATTAATTCAGGAAGTTCTTAAGAAGAGCAATTCAAAAATTAATGTAGAAATAACCTCTAAGGAATCCTCTTCTAATAAGAAAGACACTGGATTGTTCATTGTCATGTTGTTTTGATGTCAGTGATAACACAGGGTACTGGGTATGAGGATTTTTGGCATCCAGTGAGGTCTCCTCATATGCTACTTTGGGCAAGGCCTCTCTGGTGCTTTGTCTGGTCGTAAAGGATTTTCCCTTTGCTTTGTGAATTGCTTCTTTGGCACTCAGGCTCAAACACAACACAATTTTGCTACAATGTTTCCTCAGTCACACGATCATGTTCCAAACTTGACAAATGAGTCTGTTTCTCATACATAGTTGTTGTGCTATTGAAGTTGTGTTATTGTGCTATTGAAGTTGTGTGGCCTGAACTTCCTGGGCCAGTTTTTCTGAAGTCTTCAAAATGACATTAAACAACAGCAATAACAGGTGGTGAACTATATTTGTAGTTATTTCCTGACACTGATCCCAATTTTTGATCAGCCTCATTTCCCAGACACACATCTTTCTGAGCCTGCAGGATGGTTATCAGGGCACCTTGCCATTTGTAGGACCTTCAGTCTCCATGTTTTATTACTTGGTCGGTGTGAACCAGCACTTTTACTTCCCTTAAGGAGCTTCTCCTTTAAATCAATAGTAGTTTTATCATAGAATATCAAATGCAATTATGCCTTTTTTTTTGAGACAGGTCTTGCTTTGTAGTTCAGGCTGGCCCTGAGCTCACTATGTAGCCCAGGCTAGCCTTGAATTCACAGCAATCCTCCTGGCTCTGCCTCCCGAGTGCTGGGATTACAGGCCTGAGCCACCATGCCTGGTACTGTGTTACATGGTGTTGATTGCTGGTGGGCGTGAGTCACCACACCCAGCATTGTATGTGGTTACTGGGAATCGAACTCAGGACCTTGCCCTTGCAAGGCAGGTGTCAGAACCACTGAGCTAAATATCCAGCCCTCAAAGAAATTTTGATTATATAACTCTGCTTGAAAAAGAATAAGGTAATATCTAATAAGGCTTACGTCTAGATATTTTTCCTTGAAATTCACATGTAGTCCGTTATATTTGTACTCTGGCAAAAAAGGAAATAATTTCTCCTTCAGCAGAAAAGGGGAAACCTGATACTCATTTTCTGCTATATATATAAAGTAATGTTTTTAGAAATCCTTTTGTTAAATGGATTAAATATTCTAGTTCAATTCTGGGCTGAGTGTTCTAGGGAGAAATTTCCAATTTATATCAAACTTAACAAAACATTATCATGATTCAAACATGCATCAACTATAATTTTGCTTATCTAGCCAATGTCAATTATGTATGCATAAACACAACAGAATGTAATTTTGCAAGTAAATAGATGATAAGTTTGATATTTAGTCAAATGAAAATCAAAGCATCTTCTTTAATGAATTTTTGGAGGTTTCTTCTTTGTTGTTGTTGTTTAGCTTGCAAACAGATTCTGATAATGAATAATTCTTTTCATAAAGTCAGCCTGTGACCAGCCAGCTTCTTTTTTCACATCTTGTTTAAAAACATTTATGATACTAGTATCCATATGTATCCTATAGTATTAACTATCCTCGTTCTAATGATGACACAGACCCTGTTAGTTTAACATTAAGAAATAAAGTTAAAGACAATTTTCTGCCATTAAGAGGATCAAACGATACTACTAAAATACTTGTCTGTCTCACCCAAAGTAGATTAAGGAATATGATATTTAATTATACTATTTTATAATTAAAGTGTCTGAGAAACTGTTTAGCCTTCTTAGTACCAAGGGTCAAAAGTGACCGCCTGGTAGAGTTTGGAAGAGCACATTCTCATCGGAGTCTGAGCCAGTCTAAGCTCTGATTCCTAAGCTCTGATTCACCGCTGGTCCTTGTGCAATCTTAACTGACCGATAGGGTCCTGTTGAGTCACTGTTCACTCCTACGTGCAGTAGAAACGGTGGTAAGGTTTGCTGGCACGCGGTGAACTCTCCATGATATCAGCACCATTTTTGCCATTCTAGTTTTTGTGATTTGGGCCTTCCAATATAGACAATACTTTCCAAAAATAAAGGGATTAAACATAGTTGGAAACTCTTTACTCGCAGTGAAAAGAAGTTGATAACACTGAAAGTGTGATTTGGAAAAAATATGCTTTTGTGGGAAAAATTACATTTCTTGCCCAGTGAAGAAGCTTAAGCCAAATCAGTAAAATAGAAGAACTCAGAAGAACAGGGGTTGTTAATTAGAGTTCAATGAATTCAATACATTGCACGGAACCTGGACCAATAAACATTTCTAACCTATTTGTGTCTCATAAGACAAACATAATGTACACACACACATATAAAGTTTATGAAATATTTTAAACTTCTTAGTATAACAAATACTCAAATATAAAACAAATCAAGTAACAGATAATAATAGATTTTTGGGAATCTATAAGTTAGATCAAAATGTTTTCACTATATTAAATACTCATTAAGCATCAGAGCAAAATATATGGCTTTTAGTACAAAAGTATGCTGTGGTTATCAATAAAATGCTTCAACACTTTACTAAAACTGTTCTAGACAAACAACATTTAGAAAACTAATATAAATTATGAATATTGTCTGTGCAGAAACAGAGGTAATTACTGTCTTGTAAATTTATAATTTCCAACTGGCCAACAATAACTAAACCACATGGTCACTGAATTTATTCAATGTGATGTAATCGAATTATTTTTCTTAACACTAAAACACTCCTAGAACATAAATTGTATATTTAAGTTCTCTGAAGTGACCACTAACTTCCACTCTGTTTCTTGTAACTTGAACATGTTGAGAAATAAAAATAAGAAATGAAAGTTGAAAACCAAAAATACCACCTTTAAAGGAAACTGCACTGGAATATTGCATTTTTGTCTGTGAAACACGTAGGCTTCTTCACCAAGAGCCGTGGCAGTGTCCGTGAGCAGGCTTCCAGGGCCTCACAGACACTTCTCTAAGGAAAACCCCCTGTTTCCAGAGAATGAGAGCAGAGCACCAGTCATCACGGCATTTTGTCTTCACCAAATCTTACCTGTGCAGTAACTCTCCATTGTTCTCACTGGGTAGAGTGAGTAAAAGAAAGAAAACACAAATGTTTTGCTACAGTGAGTTCTGGCTACAGGAAGGTAAGAATCTGACATTGTCTTAGAAAGGTAGAAGGTATCAACATTTTTTAAAATTGAATTCTTGATTGGTACAATTTATATACATCTCACAATCACACATAACATTGGGGAATTTGTACCAGTATATGACACAAGTTAGTTCTCATTTTTACCCATATCCCTACCCACCCACACCTCCCCACCTCCTTTATACATACTCTTTTCTTTCTGTATCATATTTATTCCTTCCCCTCATTACATTCCCACACTAAATTTCCTATGGAAATTTCCCACTCTATAAAAGTTGTCATACTTTCTAGAGCTCATTTGCATCTACAGGTGTTCATGTCAAAGAGAAGATCCGGAATTTGCCTATCTGTGATCTATTGATTTCACTTATTAGTATATCCTCCAGGTGTCTCCATTTGCACCTAAATGGATCGATCTTGTCATTCTTTATGGCAGAGTAATGCTCCATTTTATTAAAAAAAAACCCACATCTTCTTTATCCACTCTCCAGTTGATGGGCATTTGGGTTGTTTCCAAGATTGAGCTATCACGAACTGAGCTGCTGTGAACAAGGGTGTACATCTCTCTTTCCAATGTGATTTTTAAAATTCTTTTGGGTATATTCCTAGCAGGGGGATAGCAGGGTCAAATGAGACCCCTAATCCTAGTTTTCTGAGAAATCTCCACACAGATCTCCACAATGGTTGCACAAGTCTGCAATCCCACCAACAGTGGAGAAGGGTTCAAAAACAACACTGAGATTTCATCTCACTCCACAAAGAATGGCTGCTATCACAAAATCAACCAACAATAAATGCTGGCGTGGCTGTGCGGAGAAAGGAATCCTTCTCAACATTTTTAAAATAAATTATCCCTTGAAGCCTTTTAATATTTTATTTGGGTCACATAATACATGGAAAGGGTAAGATTAAAAACAAAGTTTTCAGCCTGGCGTGGTGGCTCACACCTGTAATCCCAGCATTCGGGAGGCAGAGACAGGAGGATTGCTGAGTTCCAGGCTTGCCTGGGCTACATAGTGAGCTCAGGGCCAGCCTGAACTACAAAGCGAGACCCTGTCTCAAAAAAAAAAAAGTTTTCAAATATGTAAAGGGAAATGTGGTGGAGGAGTGAGTAATGAGGGATAAAAAAATGTGATGGTAATAAAAAAGGGAAACAAAGCTTATGTATTTAGGGGGTGGAGCATTGCGGGGTGGGTAAGTGAAAGGGAAAAATGAGAATTAAATTGTGCCATATATTGGTACAAATTCCCAATATTTAGTGTGATCACGATGTATATATACAATGTACCAATAAAGATAAAAAGAAAAAAGTCTTCCTTCACCAAATTAAGATACTGCTAAATACTGTTTCTCAGAGACACAATTTTTAAACTGTCTTTTCATGGTGATACAGTTCATTATATATGGTGAGTACTATTAAATCTATGAAATACCATCTCTTCTCAGAAATTTGCAGCCACAAACAGTTGAAGAAATAGAACACATTGGCTTTCAGTAACTATCAGATTCCAAATAAGGTAACAGAATTTCTCATGCTCCGAACCTTTTTAGATTTACAGCTCTCAGTTCTATAACCAAGAACCCACTAAAGTATCCATTTTTTGATGGAACAGAGCTCAGAAGTGAGGTGTTTGTAATATTTTTATAGAAACAAATTATGGGTCATTTATGTAAAATTATAGTAGGGAAACATGGTTTATTGCTGAAATAAAAGCAATATATATATAACTTCTACCTTCCCTTTGTCCTCAGAAATGAGAAAACCCCACTTTATGACCTTCCATCTGTGTTGGGTTGGCCACTGTCAACTTGATGTTTTCATCATTTGCCTCCTCTGATAGGAATAACCACATTCCTAGGACTTACTTCCTTGCACATTTTTTAATTTATCACTGTGGAGAATTTTGATGAGATGAGGAAGCTTTGCAAAGCAAAATCTTATTCCTAGAGATCAGGATGTTGAAACTGAGCAAAATTCCATATCCACTAGTTTCTATTTTACTCTTCTGATGGTTCAAGACTTTCAGAACACAATTATGAAACACACTTTTTTATAGTCTCCAGGTTTTTTTTCTGTTTTAGCTGATATCAAGTTGATCTCAAATATTGCAGCCATAAAATTTCAGATAGTCTCTCCACCAGCTTTTCACTGTGGTGAGCAGAACCTCCTACAAAAGCAAAACATTCATAGAATACTCCAAGTCCTACTTTCTTGACCAGAGACTGATAAACAATCCAACTGAATTAGTTCCAGAATAAATAAGAATAAAACCTTCAAACAAAAAGAAAGAAAATGTACTGCTGAGATTGCATCATGGTGTTCATGCAATATCCCAGTACACAATATACTTTTGAGATGGTGTTATGAGTAAAAATATTTCTGCTCAATCTGCTCATATAAATTAACATATTTCACATATCATTCTGATCAATAAACTAAATTCAGTACTTTCAATGTGGAAAATAAAGCCATATATGGTGATGTATTTTGATAGTCTATAGTTTTACATTTAAAGATAATCTTTCCTTGAGAGCAAGATCAGTTTAACTATTAACATTCCTTATCATTGCCAATAATTTTCAAATGAAAACATTGACTTTAGCTCAATTTAACTTAACAGTTAAAACCAGAAAACAACTACTTCAATCAACTACTTAGTCTCAAAGTTAATTATGATTTTACAGTGGTATACTAAATTTTAAGACATATTCTTTGCAAATGAATGTGCTGAGGATGTGTTGGATAATTATATTTTCATGAATAGTCATACTTTTATTTCTAAGTGTATAAAATTTATAACTTGTTTTCTTCCATGTATACACTTTCAAAAGTTAACACCATATCCTTTGGGATATTCTAAATTCTCAGGAATCTGATCAGCAGAAATTCATTCAGTGCAATTTTATTCACTTCTTGCCTAAATCATAAAGTATAGAAGTTATTATGGGTAATCAAAACTCTATATCTAATGTTCCTTTAGAAGATAAAAGATAGTTATTGAACTTTAGATGTGCTTTTTGATATAAATAGGTTTTTGAAATCTAGAAACACACAGTTAGCAAGTAGTTATTTTGTTTAACTTGTTTACCACTCTTTTGTCTTTCACTGTCTCATCATTTAACAAGCACAAGTCAGGTCAATTGATTTATGTTCTTTGGCTCTTAGGGTTCTTTTGCAGAGTAACTTGAATAACTGAGACAGATCCTAGAATGGATAGACACACATGTAAATTCTTGAACCAATGGGCCTAGTGAGTGCAGGGTGACTGTTCTGGTTTAGAGCTCTTCATCCAGGCTCCATTTCTTCAGAGTTGGTAGAGATGCTGCTGCGTATTTGGAGAAATGTACTTCACACCAAATTTTGTCATTCAGCAAGTCCAAGAAGACCAAGCCAAAGAGCAATCCAATGTGCAGTGACTGGCAGCCCAACACACACACTGTCATTTACTATCGCCTTCTGTTGAGCAATGGAAACAGTTTCAATTCACACCTTGGCAAAGCTCTCCTATTAAAATATACCTTTTTAAAGAACATTAAATTGGGTTGATTTTATTTTCTGTTATTTCAAGAAAGATTCGGGGGCCGGAGGGTTAGCTCAGTGGTTCTGGCGCCTGCCTTGCAAGCACAAGGACCTGAGTTTGATCCCTGGTAACCACATATAATGCCGGACGTGGTGGCTCACGCCTGTCATCCCAGCACTCGGGAGGCAGAGACAGGAGGATTGCTGAGTTCGCGGCGGCTTGCCTGGGCACCATAGTGAGCTCAGGGCCAGCTGAACTACAAAGTGAGACCCTGTCTCAAAAAGCAAAAAAAAAAAAAAAAAGAAAGATTCGGCCTTTTCTTCTCCTCCTTTGCTTATCCTATGAATTGATGAATAAATTATGATTAAAATTTCAGTGAAAAATTATATTCAGTAGTCTATCTGAATTTGCTTAGAGCTGCCAGTGCAATTTAAGTAAAGGAGACAAAAAGAAATTGCAATTAACTTTATAAATATTACCATACTTTAAACTAAAAATTTTAAGTCCTAATTAAAAGTTACATTTAGTTTTCATTTCAAGAAAGATATTAATAAAAACCAGTACAATACAATAACCATGAGATCAGATATGCTAGTTTTCATCTGCTTTAATTTGTAAGCCAATGAATTTAATAATCATAAACTTCAATATTCATAGAACTATATTTCAAAGCTGTGATTTAAATATGAGATTAATCTTTTTTTAAAATTGAATTCTGTATAGGTCTTTCTATTAAATGGGAACAAGATGATACACCTTGTGAGTATTGAGAAAACATTTTGAAATCAGAATTTAAAATAAAACTACATATAGACTAATTCCTATATTAGGAAAGATTTTGATAACACATGGTAAAAGCCATGGCTATCTTTAGTTTTTTTATATAATTTAAAAGACTTATATCACAGTGACATATGTGCACCCATGCTTATAGAAACTCAAATCATGATAACTAAATCTTGGAAACAACCCAAATCCCTACCAACTGGAGACTGGGTAAAGAAGATGTGGTATTTCTTAGAAAATGGAGTATTACTCTGCCGTAAAGAATGGTAAATTGGAGTCATTTATATTCAAATGGACGTACCTTGAGAATATACTCATAAGTGGAATAAATAGATCACAGATGTGTAAATACTATAACTTTTCTCTGTTGTGGGAAACTGAAGACGTAAATGAGTTTTAGAATGCTTAATAGATATTGTGAAATTGAAAATATTCAAAGGGAAAAGAGGGGTACGGTAAATAACAAGGGAGAGAAGAAATGTGATGGTAAAAAAGGAAACAAAGCTTATGTATATAGGGGTGGGGTTGTAGGATGAACAGGAGGATGGGAAAAATGAGAAGTCATGTCATATACTGGTACAAATTCTCAATGTCAAGTGTAATCATGATGTGTATATAAAATGTACCAATAAAGATTCAATCTTGATTAAAAAAGACTTCAACATACTGTATTTGTCTTATGTCAGTCTCACCACACTCCACTGAGAAAAGCAAGAGAACATCATTCAGCAACATTCTGCCAGGAAAGAAAGTGGTAACAAAATTAGGCAACTCATTTCAGATCATTCTTCTCCTATCCCCATCCAAAATCTCTTAGGACTCCAATCCCAAGGCAGCCTAGTAGACTCACCCACATGTGCTGATGCATGCTGTAGTGCATCTGATGCTATAAACGAAAAGGCCAAAAGCCTGTGCATAAATAAGGTATTCTGAATTGCTTCTAAGGAAGTCATTGTATGAATTTATATGAAATTAAATAAAACATCAATGAATATTTTATTATGAAATGAGAATTTACTGCACTTCTCTTTCTTCATATGTAATTACCATTGTATAGAAAATATAACTTACAATATAACATGGGCTTCTCACCTTGGCTTTTACTATTTACCAAACACTGTTCTTAAGTGAAGGCTTTACTAGTTTTGAATCGAGGTTTGAGTGTCTAGACTTAGAAAACCTCCATGGAAATTCAGAGACAGATGGAGCTCTGGTGGTATAATTTGAAAATCCAATTTAGAGTTTAATCACTTTGATTTGGATTTTAAAACTTAGGTAATAATCTTTTCTTTTCTTTTGGGAGTTGACACCTGAGATTTGCAGGCAGTTTTTTTTTTCCTGAGGACAGAGGAAATAAATGACTGTGTATGCATCAGATGTTTTTCCCAAAATAAGGTAAATTTTCAACAAGTTTATAAATCAACCATAAGTGTTCTTGTAATGTCATTACTCAATGATTTGTGACCAATGTCTAGTTTCATGGGCAGGAAAATGCATAGAACAAGCACTTTTGCCTCTTTATCCTAAAGAATTCATCAAGAAAAGTGTTAGGGAGACATCCATTTTTCTGTTAACATTTTCTATTTCAATATCGATGTACAGTTACTTAGCAGAATGTTGAATAATATCTTCAGCCAGAATTTCATTATCTGTATTTTATAAACTCAAAAGAAAGTTTAAGTGAAAGAACAATATCCACTACATGGAGTCACCAAACTAAATTTGGTAGCCCTAATTGGTCCTGAAGCTCTACCAAACTTTTTTTTTTTTTTTAAGGTACCAGGGATCGAGCTCAGGATCTTGTGCTTGTCAGTCAGGTGAGCAACCACTGAGCTACGTCTCTGGTCTTGCTCTATCATTTTCTACATAAAACCCTTCTGAACCCAAGAAATATATACATATATTGAAGAATGCACCTCCACTCATCCCATAAGAATTTAATACGCCTTGCAATCTTCTTATCCCAGAAACAGCTCAATTACTTTACCCTTGTTTTCTTCTGCAGTCTCCCCAGGACTCTGTAACAAGACCAAGGTGAGAGCTCCTCCTTAGCCTGCTTTCTTAAATGGCTGATACTGTGCTTAATTCTTTTCAAAAGCCTCCCATTCTGACAACAATCTGCTGCTGATATGACAAAAGATGACACCGTGTCTTCTGAGAAAATATCCTTCAATGTGTACCTTGTTGGAAGATGTCTGTGTCCAAGTGATGGACAAGGTGTCCATCGTCTTCAGTGTTAAAAGTTACTAACAGAGACACATTCAGACCATCAGAGAAGTGAATTATGTAGGAACAATTTCTATGAATTGGACAATTTACATGTCTGTGGAACTAAGGTCTTCAAGAATAATTTCCATGCTTTGCCTATGGTAAAGAAGTCTTTGCATGTTTAAGTAAAATTGAATAATTCCAATGTGATTCTTAAAATTCTTTTGGGTATATTCCTAGCAGGGGGATAGCAGGGTCAAATGGGACCCATAGTCCTAGTTTTCTGAGAAATTTCCACACGGATCTCCACAATGCTTGCACAGGTCTGCAATCCCACCAAGAGTGGAGAAGGGTTCCTTTCTCCTCACAGCCATGCCAGCATTTATTGTTGGTTGATTTTGTGATAGCGGCCATTCTTTGTAGAGTGAGATGAAATCTCAGTGTTGTTTTCATTTGCATCTCTCGAATGGCCAGTGCTGTTGAACATTTCTTCATATGCTTCTTGGCTGCTTTGACTTCTGCCTCTGAGAAGTCTGTTCATTTCATAGCAGCTCAGTTCGTGATAGCTCAGTCTTGGAAACAACCCAAATGCCCATCAACTGGAGACTGGATAAAGAAGATGTGGGTTTTTAAAAAATAAAATGGAGTATTATTCTGCCATAAAGAATAACAAGATCGATCCATTTATGTGCAAATGGAGACACCTGGAGGATATACTAATAAGTGAAATAAATAGATCGCAGATAGGCAAATACCGGATCTTCTCTTTGACATGAACTCCTGTAGATGCAAATGAGCTCTAGAAAGGATGACAGCTTTTGTAGAGCAGGAAATTTCCATAGGAAATTTGATGTGGGAATGTAATGAGAGGAAGGAATAAATTTGATTCAGAAAGAACATAAAAGAGTGTGTATAAAGGCGGTGAGGAGATGTGGGTGGGTAGGGATATGGGTAAAAATGAGAATTAACTTGTGTCATATACTGGTACAAATTCCCCAATGTTATGTATGATTGTGAGATTTATATAAATGGTACCAATAAAGAATTCAATAAACAAATTGAATAATTCCTCATCTTGACCTTTACTTATGAGGGTTACATGTCAGTTCTCTAAGATGTACCTGTCATTGCTACGGGACTCCTAAGGTCCCTTTAGTTACATGGCACACAAAGAGCTTCACAGACGAACCCGAGATCTGTCACTGCTGAATGCTGCCAAAATACATTTCTCATTTCATCTCATGTCACCAGTCACAGAGGACTCCAGATCCTCCACATACAGCAAATTCTTCTCTGATATTTTTAAAGAGTTCATCTCTTTACTTAAAACTTTAAATCTGGATATAGCTACATTCCATTTCTTCAGCTAAATTTTATAACCCTGAAAGCGGATATGCCTGCTCACTGTTCTGATTCCTTAAGCCCTGAGCAAACCTCTAGTCAAGCATGAATCACAACAGAGTTAGGATAATGTGCTCGTTTATCCCTCCCATGTTATGGCACCCAAAGATTTTCATAGCAAGGACTCAAATGGATATCTCTTACTATATCACATATGGCTTAGCACACAGTAGGGCCCCATGAAACACAGGTTTGGCCCCTGCATGAGTAAAACCAAGAATAGGATCCATGTGTTTATAATCTAAATCTGGAGCCCTTGGCCCACTCCATTGCACTGACTTGGTTGATCCTAAGATCCTATCTCTTGCTTGCTGAAGGTCTTCTCCCGTTAGCCAGCTCTCTAGGAGTCAACACCGCATCAGTTTGAAGTTGCACTTAACTCGAATGGCACAAGTCCCAGCCTTCATTCACCTCAACTAGAAAGTTTGGTTTGCATTAAAAAATGGTTTCATCCACTTGTTCACTTACCCGCCACACACATCAGTGCCTGCAGATCTCGTGGAAGGCGGGAGCAGGTGCCTCAGTGGCAGTTTCTGTTCCAGATTCATTTTCCTGCTCCACACACATATGTAAACTTTAGAGAACTAGTGAATGGCCAGTTCCAGACTGGCAAGTTGGATGCTTTGACCCTTTTCATCATAATTGCTTTTCTGGGCCCACATGTGTAGTAGTGTAGCCTAACAATGGTGTAAATACAAGCTGCATTTTCTCATGGACCACATTTACTCGTATATCTCAATGATTACTAGAGCCTGACTCCTAAGTGACAAAGGTTACTACTAAATTATGCAATGTTAACTAATGACATCGTAATTTGTAGTGTTACCATAAATGAGGATAAATATTTGCTAGTTCATTTTCAAAGTAAAACCATTTCATCAAATTCCCTTGGTGATTGTGATAGAATTATCCGAGTTTTTGTTCCAGAGAGCAGCCCTCACTATGCATTTTAAGTATCCAGTTATGTAACTGATGTAATTTTTGCCAATATGTCCTTAGAACCTAATCTAAAATAAATCAGGATCATAAGCTTCTCATTCCACAGAGCTGAAAAAGTTAAAGGAAACAGTACAAGAAAAAAAGGAATACATGATTTATAACATGAAAAATTAATAGCCAGCACCAATTTTCTAGCAGAAATGAGAGTTAAAAAAAAATCAGTGGACATATGGCCTGGAGACATATGGCACATAATTTTTGACTAGACAAGCTAGAAAAAGAGAAGCATTGCTTCAACTCTTAGCTTTCAGGATACAGTCCCTCTAATTTGAATGAAATATATATGTATGGGACTATTACAATTTTTATCTTCATAACTACATATGGCAAAACACTTTTGCCTGGCAGATTTTGGTCAATGTTGCTTCAGTCTATTAATTTCAAATATTGGTGGTATTTTAGACTGAACCTACAAAAAATACAAGACTTGGACTTTTTCTGCGGGTAACAGGCTGTAAGCCAGCTGGTTCACTGAGGCCCTGTTGCAAGGTCTTCTGATAAACCAAGGGCAGGTGTCTAAACAGGTCACCAAGAGTACTACCTTTCCGCCTGAAATTAGCCACAAATAATATATTTTGTCAGGTTAAAGTGTTTTCCTTTTGACAAGATATCTCAGGATATAGCCATACTTAACACTAGCCTAGAAATAAATTTAATCATATTCTTTTTGTAGAAACGCTTTCCTCAAAGATCCACGCATGGTAAAAAAAGTAAACTGACCATTCTCATTATGGTAGTGGTAATTATGATCAACTAAAAATAGCTTTGTTCCCACAATCAATATTGTCAAATATTAACGATGCCTGTCCTTCTCTGAACAGACAATAAGAGAGAATTGCCAAAATGGATAGAACTATGAGAAAAAACTTATAATGAGCAAAATGTCTACTTGGACTTTTACTAGAAAAGCCCTTCAAATTTAGGGGAAAGGAAAGCATGGATGAAAGGTTAATGATTGAATGTATGTTGAATGTACTTAACTTCCTTTTTTAATTTTATAGTGTTGTGGGGTAAGAATTTAGTGTGTGTCTAAGAGGAGACTTTCGACTTGGACTTTCCAGTAATGATGGGGTCATAAAGAGTTTGGCAACTCTTAGTGGTGGCCTAAGTGGATTTTGCATGAGATAGATGTGCATTTTTTTTTTTTTTTTTTTTTTTTTTTTTTTTTTTTTTTTTTTTTTTTTTGCTTTTTGAGACAGGGTATCGCTTTGTAGTTCAGGCTGGCCCTGAGCTCACTATGGTGCCCAGGCAAGCCGCCGCGAACTCAGCAATCCTCTTGTCTCTGCCTCCCAAGTGCTGGGATTACAGGCGTGAGCCACCACTCCCGGCACGGTGGTATGTGGTATTGATGGCTTGTGGGTGTGAGTCTCCACGCCCAGCATTATATGTGGTTACCAGGGATCAAACTCAGGACCTTGCGCTTGCGAGGCAGGTGCCGGAACCACTGAGCTAACCCTCCAGCCCAGGTGTGCATTTTTTTAAGGGACAAGAGCAAAATATTTTGGTTTTGATCTAAAATGTCCTTTATACAACTGATGCCTTCAGGCATGAGGCTATGGGAAAGTGACTGGAAAGGGGTCACCACATCCATCAGTGGATTAACCCACTTAGACTTTCATACCTATTTTGCTATTAGGAGGTGGGGTCTGGTGGGCAGAGAAGGTTCACTGGAGCCGTGATCTGGAGAGGCCCAGCTCCCTCCTGTCCCTCTGCGTAAGGGCCAGCATGAGGTGAGCCACTTTCTGTGGGTCAGGCTCTTCCCCAAGGCGTTTGTGCATTTGAGCTGCCGCCACAGACTGAAACTTCTAAAACTGAACACCGAAGTGAACTTCTCCTTTTTTATTTGTGGATATCTCAGAGATAAGAAAGTGACTAGGCCCTTAAATTGTATAAAATATTTGTATTAGCATGTGTTAACTGTATGTATTCATGGGATTTTGTGTGATGATTCAACATATGCATGCAGTGTGTAGTGAAGAAATCAGTTAATTAGCATTTTCCTCTATCATTTATGTCTATGTTTAAAGACTACACGATTCTCTCTTCTAGAGTTTCATAAACTATAAAGCCATTTTCATGTGCCATTCAAATAATCTTCATAAGAATCTTTGCATTGTAAGTGGTTTTATTCTTGTTTTACTTATAGGAAAGAGCTCATGCCTGGGAAAACTTGAGTTCAAAACTCAAACACTGTACTTCAAAGACAAGTCTGTGAACTAAGTAGCTTAACCCTACATCCAATGATCTTTCCAGGGTAACATTTTAAGTCCAGTGAGACCTCTGCCTCTTTGTACACTGTCCAGTGAGACCTCTGCCTCTTTGTACACTTTCTTGTTTATTTAGCATAAGCACCTTACACTTCCTTAATAGATAGATGACTGTGTTACCTGAATTGTCATGATCCCCAAAGCAACTGAGTTTATTCTCTGAGGTCAGGGGACCAACTGCCAGTACAGTGTTTGTTTGGCATGTTTTAATCCTCCTTATGTAAGTGCCCCTGGCCTCACCCATCACTCTTTTAAAAACCTGGTATTTGTACATCACAGACGATCTAAACTTGTGCAAGAATGATCTTCTGTTTTGTTCACCTCTACACATTACTGATTCGGTAGCTAAACCTCCTTGCTAGAAGCCACATGGAACTGCGATGTCAAGCATGTGTGTGTCCTAATTGTAGAATCATTAGGTTCACAAATGTGCATCCAAAACAAGCAAAAATAAAATTTAAAACACTATAAATTTCCAGAATCACATGAAGATCTTGATCCTGGGTTCTTCAGAATTTTTCACTAGGAAAAATACATTTCATATTAGCAACTAAAAATCTATGTTAAGTAATGATCCTACTTCTCAGTAATAAACTGGCTTAGAGAAATAAACCTATAATGTTACATTCATGCAGTTTTCTCCTAAAAAAATGACCCTGAGAATACTATTTGACTTTGAATATTTTCCTACAAGTATCCTCCAGTACTTATAAATCTATTCATAATTCTGTCACCTTCTTTACATGCCAACTCAGCTTTAATCATCTGACTAGTGACTAAGATTTTATATTATCTGTGTGTGTGTATGATATAAAATTATTATTCAGGAAATGAAAAAATAACTACAATTTTCTTTTATTATTATAATAATACCTGTATATGGTGACATGAAAAGAAAACTGAATGGTAATGCTTTATGTATGCTAGATAAAAGGTTAATGATTGAATTACTTTTACTTAGATCGCCATTCATTTTGAACTCCTCATAGCACTGACAAGTCTAGGTGACTTTGGCTAACGAATTTCTGTAATTTTTCTGCAGTTCTTATACAGAGTTTTAAATTTATTTTTCTATTTCTGTGCACCAAACATTATCATAAGCAATGAAATAATTTAAACAGAAGTGCATCAAAGACAGTAATAATTTATTATGCTAATAAGTACAGTTTTCTACAAACCTTCTTGGTGCCACAGGTATTATGTATTCAGAGATTTTGAACACGAAAGCCTTTAGCTTCAAGCCTGTTTGTCTTCATTCAATTAACTTCATATCTTGAGAAAGGAGTAATATGCTTAAAATAAATGATAAGATCTAGAATATACGATAGATTTTGTGTAATAGGAAATACTCAAAGGGAATGTGTAGGGGAAAATAATGAGGAGAAAGAATAAGTATGATTTGAAAAGAAAAAGAAAGCACATGTATACAGGGGGTGGGGGTTTGGGGGTGGGTAGGGATATGTATAAAAATGAGAATTAACTCATATACTGGTACAAATTCCCCAATGTTGAGTGTGATTGTGAGCTGTATATAAAATATACCAATAAAGAATTCGATTAAAAATAAAATAAATGATAAGAGTTAATGCCATGGCCTGGGGATTTAGCTCCATGGTCATGGTGCCAGTGTTGCAAGCACAAGGTACCACATTTAATCTCTGATTCCCCCCAAAAAAAGAATAAATTCCAAACTCTATTATACAAAATGTGTGGCATTTCAAATAGAACTAAAAATAACTTTTCTGCAACCTACTCTAGTACAAATAGCTGATTAAATACCAAATATTTACAAATCTATCCATTTGTAACTTGCCCAGGACTCCAGGACTTGTTCTCTGTTACAGCTGAGATCACTGGAAGCACATTATTTGCTCACCACTGCTTTTTCAAGGCCTGTATCCACTGTCAAAGAAAACCAGAGCCAGAGAATAGGAAAACTGTAATGGCAGAGACAGCAATTGCATATTTTTATTCAGGAACAATTTAACAGGATAAAGAGGAATTTTGTAGAGAAATGGATAATAAGTGGAGGTATGCAGAGATAAACAAAGGTTTATAAAGAAAGAACATATGGGAAGGGTGGGAGTCGGAAAATAAATTACTAACAAATGCCATCAGGTAGAAAGCAGATTCTGACTAAATTACTGGAAAGGGTTCTCTGAACTCAGGCCAGGTGTGATCAGGTAACTAGCAATTAGAAATCTGACCCGAGGGCAAGGTGAGGAGATTCCGTCAGCCAGTTTTACAAATTCCTGATGAAACTAAGTCATTCAAAGTCGAACACAGAAAACCAAATGTAGAGACCCACTGAAGAAAAGAGTTTGGCCATGGAGAAAGTCTTCATTGCTACTCAGTAGAACAACTTTGCCTTGTAATTTTTACTGCCTCCAAGGAGCTCCTGGGCTCTGAGGAAACCTTGGATATCAGCGCATTACTAATGCAAACTCATCCTAAATGTATTCATGAGTTGCCTTCCCCAAAACTGGCCCTTGAGAGATGTTAAAGCAAAATACAAGAGAGATCATTGGAAACATGGAAGTCGACTTTGTGGAAATGAGAAGAGGATCTTGGGGAAAGGGAAGAAGAGGTCAGGAGAACAGAGAAGTAAAAATGATCAAAATGTGTTACATGTATGTGTACCAGGTCCCAAGATGAAAGTAATTATTATTATTTGTAATTATTACAAATATACACTAACAATAAAATAGGTTTTAAAGAAAGCTTTTAAAGAATGTGATTCTAGGAAGGACCCGCAGCATGATAGGGAATTGGAAAAAAAAGAATAAATACTGCCATGTCAGGTAGAGGACCGCTTTGGGAGTTTAGTCCACGTGGGAGCATGTAGAGTCTATAGCTGGCAAGCTAGCCCTTCATCAACTCTGATGAAGCTCTAGGTGAGGTGTTTCTACCAAGTGGAAAATCTGAGGCATGTCAGGCCATTCAGTGACTTGGTGGCTGAACACAGGGAAACAAATCCCTAGGAAGCAATTCCCAGGGTATCCCTCTCTAAAGAGTGGGCCTGTGACTTTGAGAGATGAGGAAGAGGACACAGCCAGAATCCTCAAAGCAAGCTCCAGTCCCCTATGAGTACCACAACAAAAGGATTAATAACAAACAAACAACAAAATTGGAACCTTGAGAAAAAGGCTGAGCCTGGGCTTGACTCTTGCTACTTTTGGCAGCAGCAGCAGAATCCAAAATACCCAGACTTGCCACACTTTTATCCAGTACCAAGCCTTCACACCCAAAATCATAGCATTAGGCAGACAATCCCCACAATAATCCTTCGGCAAAAAACCCTAGTAGTTGATTCCGCAGGGCAGGGAAGGGCAGGGCAGACCTCCATAAATTGTTCCCTGTTCCCGATACATTTTAAATGAAAATCTGAAAAGAGTTTACACTTTTAGGCCTCTTAGAATTCTTACAAACTCCTGAGATACCATCAAAGCATCTTTCCTGTTGTCCTGGTACAAAGTGCCTTGGCTTCTTTTTAATGGTGCTAATTTTATTAGCAACTGTACCCTCTTTGTTAGTACTTATATGTGAACTTCTTTCCTAGGCAAACTGCAATTTTAAAAATTTTTCCTCCTTAAAACAGTAATAGCTATACTGCTACCTGAATACTAGGCTGCCTTGAAATGTTTCTCCAGGAAATAAACTCAAATTCTTACAGGCTCAGGACATGGATAGAATACTTTCAAATTCTTTGCCAGGTATAATGCGGATGTCCTCTCGTCCAGTTCCCACTAATATACACACTGCCATCCGAAGCCTCATGAGCCTACCTTTATTGGCAGTACCCCTATCAACACTCCAGGCATTTGAATCCTCAACAGAATTGCCCATTAAACTCTGCTTGTAGCATTCTAGGCCCTCTCTGGCTCACTTTGTTTGCAAACTCCTCCCACAGACAGGGCTGTTTTGCCAGCTCCTCCCACATTATCCTACTTTGTATCACAGCAACAATCCCATTTCTTAGTACACATTTTCTGCATAGTAGTTAAGACAAAATGCCTGAGATACTCAACTTGTAAAGAGATAAGGTTTATTATAGCTGTCTGTGTCAGAAGTTTTAACTCACCGTCCACTGACTCAGGTTTTAGGATTCTGAGGAGGCACCACAACATGGTGCAGAACACAGAAAAGACATTGAGAAAGCTATTCAGAGACCATCCAGAAAGAAATTGTAATACAAAAGTGTTTAACCCGGGCATAGGCTGGGTTGTCATCACCTCTTTAGTGCTTCATAAAATTATCCCACTCCCATTATCTGTAGGGCAGAGAGAACATTTTCCTACGTTTGCAAGAAGCCAAAATTTTTATTATGATCTATAGTTACGACCTCTGATTATTTCTGTAATGTCTTTTGATTCACTCAGGCACAGAACTCTTTTCATTTGCTTTTTTTAAAATTCTTGTTAGCTCACTCATGTATAATGTATGTAAAAGCCCCTATTATTAATACTGATCGAAGAATATTATTAAAATAACTAAACAACAAGTAATTTGAAATCTTGTAGTAACAATTCCAGTTACTAAAATGAGAATTTAGCAAGTATTCCCATTGGTTTGTGGTGACTCAGTGATTCCAAGGCCTCCAATACCCATGGCTGCTTCTTTCCCTTTAGTAATTGATTGAAAACAAATCCCTCCTAAGAGCCATGTTGATATCAATAAATACATTCTTAGCCACTATGAGTCCAGACCCAAGGATTAGTAAATTTGAAAGCTAGAATGTATTTTGAAATACTACAGACAGGAGGATATAGAGTTTAATGAGTATCTTGAAACAAGTTATATTAAAAAGTAGGAAGGATTCAAGTTAAATAAATGCTAGTTTATTGTTGTGTAACCTGTCATGTGAGGACAAAAACTTGAATAAATCTGCATTAGAAGTGAACATAGAACAAGAGGGAATTGTGAGAATGAGGTGATTATGAAGAATATGTACATTCACAAGACCAGAGTCCCTGAGAACAATCACTTCTCTGATCGTTACAGAAGCTTGTTGTACCATGTTTCTCCTAGGACAATCAATGAGTATCTCAATCTGTTCAGATTGGCCAGAACCTTTTACGGTGCTAATGGCCTCCTCTCTTCTAACACTGCACTCTAGGAGGATAGAGTCTTCAGAATAACTACATTGGAAATCATTGTGACAGCTGTGTCATGTTGTGTTATCTTTGTGATGAAGATCAACAAATGAAATTTTTGTAGCATTTCCAACATTTCAGTGAAGTTGCAAGAATTTTAGCCCTCATTTAAATTCATTTCAATTAACTTGGGCTTCTTTATTAAAGAATCATATAAGTGACTTTTTTTTTTTGAGACAGGGTCTCGCTTTGTAGTTCAGGTTGGCCCTGAGCTCACTATGTAGTCCAGGCAAGCCTCGAACTCAGCAATCCTCCTGCCTCTGCCTCCTGAGTGCTGGGATTACAGGCATGAGCCACCACGTCCAGCTATATAAGTGACATTTTTGTTCTCCCTTCTCTGTGAAATGAAAACGTTTTTCTATCTTTAAGTGGGTTAAAATGCAGTATTAACTTGCGATGTCTATTCTATTTTAAGCCCCATGTGTATGGTATGTAAAAGTTTGTGTCATGGATTAGAATGTAGAACATTTATTAAGTTTTTTGTTGGAGCATGAAATGTACATTTATCAACCAGATTATGTTTTAAATTGTTAGCCTTGTTTCGATGAAAAAAAGTCTACCTTGTTTTTCCCCTTTCTGCAATAAACCATACACTTGAATTTTCACCGCAGGCATTTTAGAAATGCCAATTTATTTTATCTCAGTCAACTGGATGCAATATATCATCAGTTCTCTAATGGGATTTGGTGTTTTCACAATGGCGCTAACTTTCTGAGACCTAAAATGCCAAGCCAAATGTTAAGCACTCATCTCAGTAGGATATTCAGCAAAAGGACTAAATGGTGGGAGGTTTCATCAAAAAGGCTCACTGTACCCATCTGTGTCTAGCTGATATGTGTTGCTGAATCTAGTCCCTCATCCTCTAGTACCTATTTAACATGCACCCTATATGATCTCTAAAGCCATAAATCTTTAACACATTGATGACAAGGCCGTGATTTCTGTGTTTCATAACCCAGTGTGCTGAACCAGCAGTGGCACATGCATGGCTGTCCTATCAGGAGGCTCTTTCTTAATTTTATTAGTAAAAAACCCCAGGCAAAGTAATTAAGGCCACCTGTGGAACCAGCAGCCAGGTGGGTGGAACTTTGCATGTACCACTGGTGGTTGAAGTCAGAATGTGGTAGAAAAAGAAGTGTGCTTATCTCTCACTCTCCTACCTGTAAACGTATAGATGTACACAGCACCATCAATTCAGCTGAATGGAACTATAATGTCTTTAGAAATGATTTCGTAGGAATTAAATTGCCACACATATTTTAAAATGCAAACTGTGTAATACTCTTTGAACAGGTGAAACATGCTTTTGTGATAACACTGCTCATATTAAAACACCGCACCAAACTAAATGACTAGAAATTTGCTTTATATTACCTATTTAATATTTAATGCTATCTATAATATGGCACAAAAATAACATAACATACCTTATTTTTTATATTTATCATAAATGGATAATTGATTCAATTTTAATTGGAATTCCCTACCCCCCTCTTTATCCATGCATTTCTTTCATTTTGCATATTTTGCTTTCTTCCATTAGCTTAAACTTCATAGGTAAGACCTGAGTCTATCTCTAGCTCTTGGGTTTCCCTTTTTCTTTTTATAATAATCTAAAGATAAGTGAGCTCACCTTTTTCTGAAGTAACAATATTATCTCCATAAATAAAACTTTATGAGTATATTATTAAAAATAACTACAGAAGTTCTTTAAAAATGTAGGTACTGTATCTGTTATGAGCTAGTTATAACATAGGCCAAGAGCCCTACAGAAACGTAGCACTGCCTGAAAAACTTCTCCAAAGGTAGAATCATCTCCCAGAGCTTAGAAACAGGGCAGAGTACAAGGGAAGGATGGGTTCCTTCTGGCATATGTAGCTTTTATAACTAATTAGAGAGGAAGAAAACAACATGAAGATAACTTTAAAAGATATACACTCATTCCCCTGGATAGCTGGAGCCAAAACAAATTCTTGTCTGGGTGTGCCATCAGCATTAAGATTCCACGGAGACAAGAAACAAAGTTTCCAAATATAGTTTCAAGTTTTTAAATTAAAACTGACAAATGTTCTAAATTGCAGGCAATGGGTCACAAGATAAAGCTTTGTCTCATATGGCTACCCTAAATAGCATACCCCAGGATAAGGGAAAAAAAGCAATTTTTTGTTTGACCTTTTAAATCCCCAATCCAGATAGCTCAGGATAGTTCCTATGCCTTTTTTCAGGTCTTTAATCCTAATTTTAACTTCGAAGTCTCTTTGACAAATGCACTGGTTGTAGGAATCAGGGACCAGAACATCATTGGGGACTTAGCCCATTATGACTTCCTAGGTGGATCACAAACATGAAGTGCCTATGTATGTAAGGTATTAGAACATCGCACAACAGACAAAGGTTGGGTAACAATTGCTACTTAATCACTGGAATTCTCACTCTTGATACCAACACTAGGATGTGCCTTCAGAAAGTTTACATAGTGACAAGAAAACATTATGATAAAAAATAATGTATCCCAATGAAAAATCATACAATTGTATATTTCAGGAATAGTTGTGTTTTAAAAGAATATTCTCCACAATAACCTATGTAGGCAGATATATAACCTAAATGATTCATTTGTAATCTATGGCCTGGTTCTCTCACTATTCTTACAGCCAGTCATGAGGAGGAAATACTGTTATTGTCAAATAACAATAAAAAGTCTGACCAAGAAACAAAAAAAATTCATAGTTACTGTTAATATAAAGATAAGAGCATTTTTAAAGAAACAAAAGTGAATAGTTATTCTTAAAATGACATGATAAAAATTTTAATATGTGGATTAGCTTTTGTACAAACAAAAAAACAAAGCAAAAGGACTATGAAAGTCAAGTGAAAAATCCCAAGATGAATCCCAAAACATTGCTACCATAAGAAATAGATGAGAGCCAGGAGTGGTGCTGCATGCCTGTAATCCCAGCACTCTGGAGGCAGAGGCAGGAGGATTGCTGAGTTTGAGGCTTGCCTAGACTACATAGTGAGCTCAGGGCCAGCCTGAACTACAAAGTGAGACCCTGTCTCAAAAAGAAAGAAAGAGAAGATCCGGTATTTGCCTATCTGTGATCTATTGATTTCACTCATTAGCGTGTCCTCCAGGTGTATCCATTTGCACATAAATGAATCAATCTTGTCATTCTTTATGGCAGAATAGTACTCCATTTTATAAAAAAACCACATCTTTATCCACTCACCAGTTGATGGGCATTTGGGTTGTTTCCAAGATTGAGCTATCACAAACTGAGCTGCTACGAACAAGGGTGTACCTCTGTCTTTCCAATGTGATTTTCAAAATTCTTTTGGGTATATTCCTACCAGGGCGATAGCAGGCTCAAATGGGACCAGATCTTCTCATTGACATGAGCACCTGTAGATGCAAATGAGCTCTAGAAAGTATGATAGTCTTTGTAGAATGGGAAATTTCCAAGGGAAATTTGGTGTGGGGATGTAATGAGGGGAAGGAATAAATATGATTCTGAAAGAAAATAAAAGAGCATGTATATAGGGGGTGGGGAGGTGTGGGGAGGTGGGGATATGGGTAAAAATGAGAATTGACTTGTGTAATATATTGGTACAAATTCCCCAATGTTTCGTGTGATTGTGAGATGTATGTAAATTGTACCAATAAAGAATTCAATTAAAAAATAGTTTGCAAAAAGAAAGAAAGAAAGAAGAAAGAAAGAAAGAAAGAAAGAAAGAAAGAAAGAAAGAAAGAAAGAAAGAAAGAAAGAAAGGAAGGAAGGAAGGAAGGAAGGAAGGAAGGAAGGAAGGAAGGAAGGAAGGAAGGAAGGAAGGAAGGAAGGAAAGAGAGAGAGAAAGAGAAAGAAAGAAAGAAAGAAAGAAAGAAAGAAAGAAAGAAAGAAAGAAAGAAAGAAAGAAAGAAAGAAAGAAAGAGAAGGAAAGAAAGAACACAATGTACATTTCTACATCTTATCAATGGCCTAAGTTGGACATCTCATCCCCTCAGTGAGGAGGCCATTAGCCTCTGTCCAAACTTGCCCATATGTATAGATTGACTGAAAAGATGAGGTGGCAATTCAGTCAATAACCTCTGTCACAAATTCAGACAAATCTGGTGCTCCTCACAATGACAAATTACTCTAGAAAATTAGCTGTCGAAAGTGCAGCAATATGATGAAGATTGATTATTTTATTCTTGCACGTTTTGAGTTAGTGTAACAGCCTCATTTGGACACAGATGGCACTTATAGCAAGAAGAGGGCAAGTCTTCATTTTGGCTATAAAGAGGAAGATGAATTTTCATGTGATAACAAGGGTGATGATTCTTTTTCCCCAGAGAAAAAAAGAACTTGTTTGTGAGTGCCTCTTTGAGACTATATTTTATAGTATTAGCTAATAGGAGGCTCATATTTTTAAACATTTTGTCACCACTTCTGAATAAGTCATCTGAAGATAATTTGGACTCTTTGCTTTACCTTTTAGAAAAGTAATTTGAGAAATTTTCAAATTTGCATATTTTACTGATATAATGATTTTTAAATATTTTTAAATTACACATAATATTTTCATCATAGACTTTGGAAGGTATATAATAGAATTAAATTTTTCTTCAAAGAATATATACAATAATCTCTAAACTACATTCCCAGAAAACCTGAAGTCTCACCTTGAAATTTAGATAGGTATGTATATTGAAAGAGGTTTTAATAATTTTAAGCATAAAAATAAGCAAAATTGCTTTTTTGGAGTTTCTGTAATCTATTATTTATTAGGTTTCACATATATGCTACCCACTGCCTTTTCTAGAAGAAATATTTGAGAGTGTTACACCATCCCCTATTAGATGTAAAAGTCAGTTGAAGTCCAGACAAGCAGGTCAGAAGTAGTTCTAAGAGAATCCTTCCTAAAGTCCACTCTCTTCTCAACAGAGAGAAATAAAGAAATGAAGAAATAGAGCCAAATTATTCCCAAGAGAAAAGGTGTAAAAACCATGTATAGCAGAAATTAGGGAAGGGTGGAGAGGAGATGACAAATCCCCTGAAGATGTCTGGAATGATACTGCAGAATGGGATATAGTAGACAGTGCTTCCAAGGAAGTGGAAAGGAAGTGTGGACCAATTTGTTAGGAGCAAATTCTTCCAGTGAACAGGTAGGGCCCATGCTGCCCACGTGTACCATGAGAAAAAGGAGTCCAGTCTCTCATCTGCAACCTTTCCCAGAGTGGAAGAAATTCAGAGGCCATCATCAGGATGCAGGACATCCAGGAGTTAACATATCCTGCACTTGACCACATCCAGTACCAGCAAGACTTCTGAGAAGGCTGTTTTGGAAGAACACAGGATTAGCAGAGGCTGAGGAGTGTAGCAAATGCAATTATAGGGTGCAGCCATTAAAATAATATTAATGAAATGCTAAATCAAGAGATCTGTTATCTTGATTTTCCTCCACTGTTATGCTGCTAATGTCATTGGCAATTAGTGGTACATCAGAGTTTCTCCTTAGAAACATCCTTTCTACCACTTCTAAGGGGAAAGCACATTGATCTATCTAGATTTGGTGAAGTGTCTCAATTTCATCCAAAGTAATCTCCAAAGGCAATTGATTCTTCTCTAAAGTTCCAGCCTGAAGTAAAAAGGAGCTCAGAACCTAGCACCAGCCTTCTATCCAACACTGCACAGCAGTGAATACAAAGAGGGAAGGGGCAACTGGAGCACATCTAAGAGAGTAGACTACATTGTGAGGTGAGAAGTAGGCTGAGGCTCCAGAATGAAGTCAGTTGTCTCCCTCAGTGTCTCCAGGCTTTTATCACTGACTCACCTTGTGCTTAAGAATCTCATTTTATTGAGACACTTCAGTGCTCTTTCTTTTTGTACATGTATTGAATTCTTCATTGGCACATTTTATATATGCCTCATAATCACATTCAATGTTGAGAATTTGTACCGGTATAGGACACAAGTTAATTCTCATTTTTACCCTTCCTTTACCCACACTACAACCCATCACCCCCTATATAAATATACCTTTGTTCTTTTTAAAATCATATTTTCCTCATTTCTTACCCCTGAGCTTTTCCCTTTGAATATTTTCTATTTCACAATATCTATCGTACATTCTAGAATTCACTTACATCTTCAGATTCTCATACCAGAGAGAAGATACAACATTTACACACCTGTGACCTATTTATTTCACTTATGCATATATCCTCAAGGTAAGTCCATTTGAGTGTAAATAATTCAAACTTATCACTCTTTATGGCAGAGTAATACTCCATTTTATTTTTTAAAAACACATCTTCATCCAGCCTCCAGGTGATTGGCACTTGAGTTACTTCCAAGGTTTAGTGATCACAAACTGAGCTGCTATAAACATAGGTGCACATATGTCATCGTGATATGTTTCTTTTAGTTCTTTTGGGTATATTCCTAGTAGGGGAATAACAGGGTCAAATAGGACCTCTAATCCTAGTTTTTTTAAGAATCTCCACACTGACTTCCATAGTGATTGTACCAATCTACATTCCCATTTACAGTAGAGAAGTGTTCCTTCTTTCCCACAACCTCGCCAGCATTTGTTGCTGGTTAATTTCACAATAGCAGCCATTCTTTTTGGAGTGACATGAAATTTCAGTGTTGTTTTCATCTTCATCTCTCAGATGACCAGTGATGCTCTTCATATGCTTCTTGGCTGCTTTTACTTCTTCCTCTGAAAAGTGTCTGCTCATTTCAGATGCCTATTTTTGAGTTGGGCCTTTAAATTTGGGGGGAATGATTTTTTAAAGTTCTTTGTGTATTCTAGATAGTAGCCCTTTGTCTGAGAAACAGCTTGTAAAGATATTTTACCCATATTGTTGGTTGCCTTTTAGTTCTACCTGTGGTTTCTTTTGATATGCAGAAGTTTTTTAATAGGATGAGATCCCATTTGTTGATTCCTTCTGCTTTTTCTCATGCTATAGAGGTTTTGTTCATAAAGTCTTTCCCTAAGCCAATGTCTCCAAGAGTTTTACCTAACCTGGTTTTTAGCAGGTTTAGTGTTTTTACTTTGTCACCACTCTATTCAATATAGTACTGGAAACATTAGCCACTCCAATTAGGCAAGAGAAAGAAATAAAAGGAATAAAAATAGGAAAGGAAGAAGTTTAATGATCATTGTTTGTTGATGACTTGATATTCTATATAGAAATGCCTAAAAACTCAACCAAAGGACTACTAGACTTAATCACCAAATCTAGTAGTGTAGCTAGATACAAGAACAGTGCTCAAAAATCAATAGCCTTTGTCTGTACAAACAACAGACTCACTGAAAGAGAAGTTGGGGAATCAACCCCTTTCACACTGGCAAAGTAACAGACCTGAGGAATAGATTAGAAGATCCAGAAAGAACTCCACACTAAGCTGCCTACTGCTGGAAAAACTGGGCTTTAACCTGGTAAAAACCAAAGTTAGACCTATCCCTTTCACCATGAACTAAACAAAATCAAAGCAGATTAAAAACTTAAACATTAAAGCAGTATTCTTTCTTTACTCATACTGGTTTATTCTTTGACAGTGACTCTTTTGAGAAGAGAATTTGTAATAAAATACATCAGTACCAAAATTTTCAATAAAATGACCCCAATATGTGTATCTGATATGACTGAATGTCATCAGAGGTAGAAAAAATAATTGCTTTTTTGGTGAAATACATCATAAAAGTTCCCTTTGAGGTATGTGGTAGGGGAACGTAATGAGGGGAAATAATAAATATGATTTGGAAAGCAAAAGAAATAGCATGTATATAAGGGGTGGGAAGTTGTGAGTGGGTAGAGATATGGGTAAAAATGAGAATGAACTTATGTCATATACTTTTACAAATTCCCCAATGTTGAGTGTGATTGTGAACTATATATAAAATGTAGCAAAAAGATGTAGATATTTTCTGGAATAGAGATAGGTATGAACTGAGTAAACTCAGAAGGTTGTCAATGGCCAGACTTCATCATGACCCATGAGCTGCTGGCTCATATTGAATTTTTTTTTAAGTTTACTGTAGGATTAGGCAAAATTACACTACAGATTATCATGGGGATGAGTGACAGGCACTGATGAAGTCAAATGACTGTAAATAAATAATGTAAGTATGTAAATAAAGTCATGTACATAAATTATGTAAATAAATATCAGACCTTCATACATAGTTAAGTGCAGTAATTTTTAAATAAGTGTCTGTTGGATAAATATTAAAGGAACAATTTATAAAAAACTTATTTAAATGGCAGGTTGAGAGGTCATATTTAGCTGAACTGTTTTTCCCTAACCTCACTTATGTGAAAAATCGTGTCGTTTTAAAGAAAACACATTGCTTTAAAAACTTAGGGGTGAGGGCTACACTCACAAAGTTAAAGAGTGTAAGATAAAAGACACCTTGATATTTTTGATGTACAGGAAGTTGTGTATGATAACTGACGGGTACATCAGATCAAAGTATAAGAGGCATTCAAACTTGCACAACAAAGCATAACAGTCTTTGATACATCTAAATAGGGCACTCAAAGTTCCCCCAAAAGCACGATTGGAAAAAAAATTAAAATGAAGTGAGGCCTTATAGTGTTTTTCTTTTAATATATATATAAAATGGCAACAAATTCTTTATGAGCCCTTCTGTCAGTAGAAGCCTATGCTCTCTTCCTAAATTTAGATAAGTTTGTGGCTGAGAAAGTTCAGCCAGAGTGACTTCCGGCACATGCTGAAAAAGGTCATACAGCTTCTGACTTAGTCACTGGATGAGGTCCTTGACCCTGTAAGATTCAAATGCCCAGAGATCCCTGTGTACAAAGATCATGCACAGGATTTATCCTTGATTGTTTCATCTGAGACATCACATTCAGGACCGTGTTTGAAGAAAGAATGTTTTAGTTTTGTGGGTTTTTTTTTTTTTTAGATAGGGTCTTGCTTTGTAGTTCAAGCTGGCCCTGAGCTCACTATGTAGCCCAGGCAAGCCTCGAACTCACAATCCTTCTGTCTCTGCCTCCTGAGTACTGGGATTACAGGCATGAGCCACCATGCCCAGCATTGTATGTGGTTACCAGGATCGAACTCAGAACCTTGTACTTGCAAGGCAGGTGCCGGAACTACTGAGCTAAATCTCTGGCCCCAAGGGATGTTTTAGTTTTTGTTGTTATTGTTGTTATCGTTGTTGTTCATTTATTTTAAGCACTGTGCACTGTTAAGTAAGATTTCCAGGCCCATCTGTACTATCTCCTGCTCTTCTGAGTTGCCTGAACTCATTTTGCTTTCTTGGCAGAAAGGGTAAGAATAATGGAGGGGAGCCATGTTAGGTTTTTCTTAATTCTTTACTCACAAAACCCATGGGCATAATCAATTTGTTGTTGTTTTATTCTACTAAGTGTGGATGGTCATGGTTGAAGCTGTTGTACAGCAACACATAGCAAGGCAAAGAGCTTCCCAAAACTCTTCTCTGTGCTGGGCCACTGCCTTTTCCCATACTACAGATTACTATAAGAAAAAGCAGTTTTGTGGATATCTGCAGAGACTACCAAGCATATCTGAGAGAATTGTTACATGAAAAAAAGGCCCGTGTGAAGATTTGCTACTAAGCCTTCTAGCTGCCAGCATCTTTAATGCGGCTGGCACTCAAAGCTGGCAGCTACCATGCAGTTTGCATGCTTTGTCTTGGAGGAGAACAATAAAGCAACCAAAGAAGGGGAAACATTGGCAATACTTACATCTAGGAAGATTTCTTTTTAAATCTTAGAATTCAAATTAAAGCCTATTAGCATTAACATGCAGAGTGGAGAGATGCTGTGTTCATGAAATAATGTAGGATGTTGCAAAAATAAGATTATGTAAAAATATGTTTAGCCATTTGAAATACGTTAGTGGAAATAAAAATAATAATAGAAGGATTTGAAAACAAAGTTTAGGAATTATCTTACATGGAAGGGTAAAACGTATAAGTAAAAAGCTAGAAGTAGCTAATTTTTAAAAATAATTCTGTTGGTCTAAAAGTATAAAAGTGATCAACTTGCAAAAAAGAAGTGAAGACAATGGAGAACTACAATTCCAAGAAAACTACACAAATTAAATTCTTGCTTCAGAAGATTCCAAAATGTCCAATTCAAGACAGGAAAATAGATCTAAGATCCATCACATAAAAAGTAAGAGCTCTAGGCAGAAAACAAAACTCTCAAAATTTTAAAACCAAAGAACAAAACACAGAGTATAGCTATATATATATATATTTTTTTTTTTCTGTACTGGGTATTGAACTCTGGTCCTTGTGCTTCCAAGGTAGGCATGGTACCACTTGAGCTAAATACCCAGCCCCTTATATAAAAATTTAGAAACAAAACAATGTGAGCTTCTCAGTGGAGTAGCTGGTTCTGTGTTGCTGTAATAGGGTGCCCAGGCAATTTATTTTAATAAGAGATTCATTTCTCACACTTCCAGGGAGTAAGAAGTCCTGTATCAAGGTACAAGCATCATGTGAGGATTTTGCAGTTGTGGTTTCCCATGGTGGGAGATAGAAGGGTGAGAGCAGACAGCAGCATAAGACATAGAATTCATCACCTCCAACCCTTTATAACCAGTGTTAATCCTTTAGAACAGCCTGCACCTGTCAGAGTACAACTACCAAGCGCTACATCCTCTGTCTTCGTGGTTGAGTCACTTATCAAAGTTCAACTCATTACACAGTTCCTTTGAGAATTAAGTCTCTAACTTATGTTTGTTGGGAGAGTACATTAAAATCATCACATCATCTACTCTTTTCTTTTCTTCTACTTTTTATTTATTTATTTATTTGTTTGTTTGTTTGTTTGTTTTGAGACAGGGTCTCATTTTTAGTTCAGGATGGCCCTGAGCTCCCTATGTAGCCTCAAACTCAGCAATCCTCCTGCCTCTGCCTGCCAAGTGCTGGGAGGACAAGCATGAGCCACCATGCTTAGCTGCATTATCTATTCTTGCATGACAAATTACACTCAAAATTAACAGCTTGAAATAACAAGCATCTGTTATTTCACAGTTGCTATATATGGGGATCCTGGGAAGGACTTACTTGGGTTGTTTTTGACTTATTTAAGTTGTGACTGAAGCTGTAGTCACTCAAGGAGCAGGAGTTAGAAAATGCGCTTCTAAACTCATTCATGGGACTGTTGGCTTGCTCTGGGTTCTGGCTGGTTGTTCCCTACAGAAACCAATTTCTTGCCATTTGTAATTCTCCAGAGATAAACAAAAACAATGTAGCTGGCCTCTCTCTGAGAGAGAATTATGAGAATAATTCTGAATGTCCCAAGCCACAGCGAGGATGTATTTGTCTAGGTCAGTAGTGACTTTCAACTAATTTAGTCATATTTTATGAACTAAAAGTAAATGACTAAAAGAAAAGAAATGCAAAGCTGAATACTAAGAAGTAAAAATCACACAGAACTATCTCAGAACCTTTTCAAAACATTCTGGGACTTAGGATGCAACTGAGTGACACTTTAAAATTCAGAACTAGTAAATTTATTTTGGCTAATATTTTGTAAGCAAAATAAGAATTATAAATTAATGTAGAATTTTAGCATTTTTAGATTTCATATATCAAACTTTAACTTGCATGTGCCTTTTCCCTGTGTCATAGACACTGCCTGTACGAACCACAGCCTTCTCTTCATGAACAAAAGCACTAATTCTCCAGCTTCAGGAAATACTGGATGGTGCCTGCTCATAGGTGTGTACGTCTTTGGAAGTTGCCTAAATTGTCCACTGTTAAGTTACGCCCTCTCATCCAGATAGATCAGCTTCTCATTCTGACCAATTTAATCTGTTTCCTCAGTGTTCCTGAGGGCATTCTGGAAAAATAAAATGACTTCCTGTATACAAATTTCCTTTCTGAGGCGACATCTAGAGCAACTCAACTAAAAATAATTGCCACCAGAAGTGGTGAAGAAGCAGAAAGTAGGGGACCAGATCGCTGCCAGCTGGACTGCAGCAAGAGCTCCCTCCTGAGTGCTAACTGGAGCGGTGCTAGCAACTGGCATATTTTAGCAATAAAATTTATTTAAAATGTTTCCTGATTGTAGATTGGGATGGAAAATCAAAGAAAGCAAATACAGCAGCAGGTGCCCCATCTCAGACATTTGATAGGTTCCGGAGAGGTGGTAATTATATGGACAACAGAATAGAATGACATTGCTTTTGCTATCAGTGCACTGGAGAAAGAAAATGAGGTTCTTATCTGCTGTTGGCAGAGGCCAAAAATGATAAAATCCAGCCTAGTTCTTAATTGTGAGTAAAGCAGTGCTGCAGAGAAGGTAGACTTGTCAACTCAGGCAGGTGTGCTGTGCGAGATCAGGGCTAGTTTGGGAAGACATGGCACTCTAAAACTGTGGATGGAAATAGGTGGGAGGAACCATTTAAGAACTCGTGATTTTATAGCCCCCTGAAATCTCGAGCATTCTAAAAGAGGTCCATTTCTCCTCACTAGGGATGATCTCGCTTCTTTTCAAAGATGATATATAGGTCCCTGCACTCCTCCCTCAAAGCCCATCTACTCCTCTCATTCTAGTTACCAAGCAAATATTATAGCCAATTTACAATGCAATCTACACGTAACACACTCCAGAGAAATATTGGCCTGTAGAAGAGGAAATGTACCAAGTGAGCTTGCTGTGCTTTAGATCTAAATTTGCCCAAAGCCTCATGTGTTTAGAAGGTGACTGGATTATGGGGCATTAGAGCTAACTTGGAAGAGGCAGGTCACAGTGTTTAAGCTAAATGAAAAATCTCCTCCTGTAAGTACAAGGCTCAGGCACTTTGTCCCAGAGACTAGTAAAGTGATTAAGACAGAGCTCCAGAATGAAGTCAGTACACTCCATGATAGTTTGTATGTTCACAGAATATGAAAGGACCAGCTCAAGCTAGGTTAAGTTGTATGCCAAGAATTTAATGATATAGGATATTCTTTACTCTTATTAAAATCCAAAGGATAGGAGAAAAGACAACCATGTTGTATAAATGGGTCAATTCATTATGTGCGAACACTAGCTGAACTTACCCTAACCTAGAAAATAGTTTAATGTATTGAAGATATAGGGAAATGCCACTCCAGATGGCTCTTTTAATACTATGGTATTAAAAATTATCCCTGTGCAAAAATCATTTAGCATCATAATGATATTTTAGACTGTTTTTCAGAGAAGTTCTTCAAAGCAAAGAATATATGAATTTAGTGTGCAAAATGACTGTGTTAGGGGTTTGAATAAAATGATCATCAAATAAAGAGCAAGAAACTCTAGAAGAAGCTCATGAACAGACCTATGAGTCTGATCGTCCAGAAGTGCTAAGGCCCTTGAACCATAGGACAGTCCCATGAGAAGAATGGGCACCAGTGAAGAAGCACTAAACAACAAGAAGCTGGGCTCAGGGATCCAGCCAGTGAATAATGTCTCCACTAACTTCTGTTTTGCACATTACAGTCTCAGAACAATAAATTCTTGACCCAGAAGTCTTGTTGGTAGGCCTGTTCACAGGTGCAATAACATGGGGTCTCACCCATCCTGTTGATCGAGATGCAACCAAAACAGA
>PVIC010005045.1:0-29881 GCA_004025085.1 Thryonomys swinderianus
TTTTTTTTTTTTTTGAGACAGGGTCTTGCTTTGTAGTTCAGGCTGGCCCTGAGCTCACTATGTAGCCCAGGCAAACCTCGAAGTCAGCAATCCTCCTGCCTCTGCCTCCCGAGTGCTGGGATTACAGGCGTGAGCCACCACACCTGGCTAAATTGGCTAATTTTAAAGTTTTAGACTGGCCAGGGATATAGCCAGTGATGCTGCTGCTGGCAAGTCATACATTTTCTTCTTTTTTCTTCTGTTGAAATACATACAAACCATTTCCACTTAAGTTTTGAGCTTTGGCAACTGCTTGTGTTTAAACATAGTCTATGCTTTGAATTCTTCACCAAGCCAAAAATTCTATAAAAGCACTGTATTTGTCATATTTTGTCTTGTACATACATTTGTTCATTTATATTGCTCATTTATCAATACATCATACTTTATACTCTATCATACTGTATAAAGTGTAAGACTGTTAAACTGATTTCTTAAATACATTATGCAGCTTATGACTATGATAATCCTGGGTAAGATGTAATTATTTTTATTAAGATTATTAAATTTATCTAGTCTCCTAGAATAAAAGTGGCCAGGTCTTTGGTTACTTTAAATAAGAGAATTAATGATGACTTTAAAAACTACCTCAAAAGGAAATACATTCTTCGTCCTTCACATGAAGAAAGGGTCATTTCAGATCCTGATGAAGAGTATGAGGAAATAAATTATCTTAGTTACTTTTCCTATTGCTGAGACAAAATACCTGACACACAAAGTTGAAGGAGAAAAGGTTTATTTAGCTCACTGTTTGTAGAGGTTTCAGTCTGTAGTCAGCTAGCCCCAAGGGAGGATCATGTGGCTGACAGTCATGGCAGAGGAGAAATAGTTCTTGATGACCAGAAAATAGTAAAGCAAAAGCAAGCAAGGGAAGACCACAACTCCTCCTGTCCCTTATATCTTACCAGACTACTTAGGGCGGGTAACACTCATACCTGTAGTCCTAGTGCCCTTGAACCTAGCATTGCACTTTGAATCAGTAGAAGCATTACACACTGTAGATCCATTCACCTCTGAAAAAGCCGCACCTATGACTGTATGAGGCTTGGGGGGTGCTGCATCTAGACACAAGTCATTGCATGAATGTACTGATTTAAAAGAACCATGAAGGGGCCAGAGATTTAGCTCAGTGGTTCCAGTGCCTGCCTCACAAGGACAAGGTCCTGAGTTCCTACCCAGTAACCACATACAATGCTGGGCGTGGTGACTCACACCCACCAGCAATCAATACACATACCACAGTGCCGGGGGTAGTGGCTCACGCCTGTAATCCCAGCATTCCAGAGGCAGAGACAGGAGGATTGCTGAGTTTGAAGCTTGCCTAGGCTACATAGTGAGTTCAGGGCCAGCCTGAACTACAAAGCGAGACCCTGTCTCAAAAAAAAAAAAAAAAAAAAAAAAGAACCATGAAGGTGGGCTGGGAATTTGGCTCAGTGGTTACAGCGTCTGCCTTGAAATTCCAAGGTCCCAAGTTCAATTCCAGTAACCACACATTATAATGCTGGGTGTGGTAACTCATGCCCACCAGTAATCAGTACCACATACCACAGTGCCGGGCGTGGGGCTCACACCTCTAATCCTGGTACTTGGGAGGCAGAGGCAGGAAGATTGCTGAGTTTGAGGCTTGCTTGGGCTACATAGTGAGCTCAGGGCCAGCCTAAAGTACAAAGCAAGACCCTGTCTAAAAAAAAAGTCTGTCTTGGGCATTAGGTAAAGAAGAGATAACTGGTTATGGTTACAGATTAGTTGACTGCCTGATTAAAACTGAGTTGATACATTTAATTTATAAAATTGGTCATCTGTTGCATATAAGGGAACTTAAGAATTTAAAAAAATCATGAACCCTAGTTATATATCTGCTTGTTTCTCTTTGGAAAGATCTTTGTTAATATTGGGAGGTTTCATAATGCCCTGAGGGGAGTGAAGGAAATAATGAGAATCTGAAGCTACTTCAGGCCCTAGAGAAGCTTATGCTTTCAGTACTTAGCCCACTTCTGTCCCACTATAAAAAGTCCCCACTGAAAAGTTGAATTTAATGAAGACTTGAGGCCACGTAGTGAAAACAGGTCCTGCTGAACCTCTCCGGGGTTTTATCGATGTGAAACATTTGCAAACGTGTTTTCAGTGAATGGAGGGCAGATGAGGAGGCCTGTGCTGCTTTTGAGTGATGGTGTTTTCTTTTTAATGGCTAGAAGCCATTTACAAGCACAGATAAATTTTACTGTTTACCTACAGAGCAGAGTGGCCAAAAGAACAGTTTATTCCGCCCTATGTTCCGCGGTTCCGCAATGGCTGGGAGCCCCCGATGCTGAACTTTCTGGGAACACCGAAGGAACAAGACCTGTACCACCTGGCGGAGTCAGTGGCGAACGTGGCAGAACATCAGCGCAAACAAGACATGAAGAGATTGTCTGCAGAGGTAAAGCAGCTTCTCGCATCACTTGTAGATTGCGCAATAACGTGTGTTCTTTTGTCACTGGTGTGAGTTCCCACTGACCTGAAGCTTGTTCTAGAATCATTGACTTAACGTTACCCTCTCCTGCTTACCTGAGTTACCTGTCTCTTCCCTCTTTGTCATGGCTTATTTCCTCATATTTGCCTCTCCTTTGTCATACTTCCCAGACAGTTCTATAAACCTACATCCTCTTGTCTTTCCCAAGCAGCTTTTCCATTCTAATGAATGCTCCTGCTTGTCCTTCCTTATTGTCTTACCCTCTATTATTTCTTTCTTAGCTATTTCTTCCTTTTCACCCTCTCTCTCTTCCTTCCTCCTTCTCTGCCTTCTTTCCTCTCCTTTCTTGTTTTCTTGCCACTTTCTGCTCCTCCTCTTCCTCTTCCTACTTCTTCATCTATTTCTAAACCTCTGGAGTCTTGTCAACCCAGCTGGAGCTCCAAAGGGCTTTCCTGAACTCATCTTCAGACTTGAATTATCATCAGAAGATCATAAAATATAATACATCTTTGAAATACTTAGTAAGGTGTAGAGTATAACTAATTTGGAGAGAAAATTCAAAGAATAAAATTGAGTATTTTGTCAAATTTCCTAAGAATAACTTTTCTTGACTCTTTTGTCCTATTGGAAAATAAAATGGAATGGCAGTTACTGCTGAACCAGTACAATCTGAGGAATTAGGTAAATGAGGCCTACTTTGCAAAAGGAGCAGTAAGTTATGCTCTTAAAATTATATTCATTCCTTTTATTTAACTCCTTAAATTTATTTTCTCATATTATTACCACAAGTATTTTTAATGTGACAAACATGATATGAAAGAATGGCTTAGTAATCCATAGGAAATTATATTCTGTGGCCACTTTTAAGAAGCATTTATGTAAATTAAATTTGTTAAAATTGATCCCTTGAGGCACTGTTCTTTAGAAAATAATATAGAAAATTTGTTGAATCCTGAATTTAAAAAGGCTTTGAAATTATCTTTCCTGATGCAAATTATTATTCTTTCCTGTGGCTGTGGAGAAGAGGAGGCGGAGTCCAAAAGTGCCTGTCCCCCAATGTGTAATTAGGTGATCTCACTGTTTTGAGCTCTGGTTGGTCAGGGTGTGCCCTTGACTGCACTTTGTAGTTCAGACCTCTGACCAGATTTTCTTACCCTTCAAAAAGCAGCTTTTCTACAGAAAAAACATCCCCAGTCACGAAATTCTAATACATTTGCTGTTACTAAGTTACAACTGTTTTTAGGCATAAAAATTTCAGCTTTTAATATTCGTATCTTAAATTTTTAAATGTCTTCTTTATAGTATGTACCTCAGAAGTTTAGTTTGGTGAGTTCTTTTTCAGCTTGTGTGTAAAAGAAAATGAACTGTGTTCTAGGCTTTTGGAATATGTTTGTCCACTCTCATTGAAGAAGTAATTTTAGAAGAGGAATTATTGAGAGTTTTTCTTTGTAATGAGTTATCATTTTCCTGTGGTGAGCTGTTTTTTATTGTATGGTAGAAGTAGTTATTTAGAGTTTTTAAAAAAATGAAATGAAAAACTCTTGCTACCTTTTTAGGGAATTTTAGGCCCTGAGATTTTTTTGGAAAAGAGACCAAGCAATGAGAGTTTAAAAATGCATGAAAAATGTAACCATCCCTACAAGAGAGACTTTGCTCTATTTTATTGCCATTATAATAAATCCATGTAAGACAAGGCACAGTTAACTCAGGATCAGGTGATTTTTCTATAAAGTTGAAAGGCAGGGTGACGCACAGTGACAAGTGTGGGTGGCTGTTCTCAGTGTACTAACTTCCTGGAACCAGCAGCACCCCTCAGCAAGGCTGAGCAGTCACCACAGTGAGTCACCCACTGTCATTCCTCCCCGCTTTCCCAAACTCCTGTCACTCTCAGCACCCAGTGACTTCACAGTGGGTGACCTTGCTGGGCGATGTTGAGAACTAGGTAAAAGATGAGAATGACTCAAATAGTTTCTTGGTCCCCTTTAGAACACACTGTAATAAAAATGTCTCATCAAATTTACTGTAAATTTACTCCAAGGTGAATGATTAGTTGAATTAGATAAGCTCAGATGACTGAAAATTGTCCATTTGTATTTGTGTGTAAAGGGTAGTATAGCATTCTGTCATATATTCCCAGGAATATGAGTATTTGCACATCAACACCCACCCTCTGGGGATATAACATCTACTGTCTGGAGGAACTCAGCCCTGCTTGCCAGCTTTTCATTACAGTTCGCTATAAGTAGCTGTCTAGCCAGCCTTTTCTGCAACATGCCCAATTTTTAATATTTTACCCCAGGGAATTCACAAAACAGTTGGAATACCAATGAATTGAAAGGCTTTAACATCCACCATGCTTTTCCTGTAGTTCGTTTTACATAAAGAAACCAGATTAATTCTGTAAGTGACATGTTTGTTTGTTTTTTTTTGCCACTGTGAGCACTTGCCCTGGGTACCTTTGAAACCATGGTGCTTCTCAGGCCCTTCTCTCAGTAGCACCCCCTAGGTCCATGTTTGAATTTTGGTAGCTGTAGAGAAGACATGACTCCAGCATCATCTTATCCTGGATACTTTGCTATCAAAATCAATGTCTGTGGCTTTTGGTCCTTCCCTTAACAGAATGTCTGATAACAGTGCTGTCATTTGTAAAACTTGTAAGCGATCCTTTGTGTAAAATTTGAAAAAGAGAAACACCTAGACTGTCTGTAAGTCTAATCCACAGAGTTCAAAGCATTCTCCTGTGACAGTATTCACTTTCCTAGAGTGCTGTGTGTTGTCTAAACACAAGGAGCAAAACTTAAAGAGGTTTTCATACTCCGCCAATTTTATTTTATATTGGTGTTAAAAGATCTGTCTGGCACTAACTTGTCTATTACTGAAATCTTTCACAAAGTAACTTACTGCTTTTGTATCTGCTTATTTTTAAAATTAAGACTTAGCCTTTGCACTAGTTGCTTTTCTTATATAGGACCTTGATCAGAAGCTGTCACCCCATTTTATAATTTAATAACATAATGGACAACCATTGGAAAATAAAAAATCATTCCTATTTAGTGGAGAATTCTTGTTGACCAGAATGAGTGCTTATTCAGAGAGTATCTGGTGATTTAGTACGTGGCTTGGTGATACTCTAACCCTCCCTCCCTCTTGCTTAGCATTCTGGTGTGTCTGAGTACCCCACCACCGATGCATACACATTCAACAACAGCATCTACTCGAGGGGGCCCCATCTGGACCAGGTGGACAGTGCTGCTGCTTGTAAGCCAACCCCTAATCGTCATATAGAAAGGTAATGTTCAATGGGCACCATTTGCAGAGCTGTGGAAAGCTGGCTGTGCCTTAGGACCATACCATAAGTCTTCTTTTAAGGGCACTAATAACATTAAATTGAGTAACAGCAAAGTTAGCATGCCACCCATATAAATAATTATATAATTAATTATAGTATATATAGGTGAAGTGCCATTTTAGAACTTAAACATTATTTCACTGACATTCTTGACTGACTTTACTACCCATTCTTTATTTTCTTTTTTAAAAAATTTTTATCTTTATTGGTACATTGTATATATACACATCATGATTACACTCAATATTGGGAATTTGTACCAGTATATGACACAATTTAATTCTCATTTTTTCCTTTCCCCTACCCACCCACAACCCTCCACCCCCCTAAATACAGAAGCTTTGTTTCCCTTTTTTTAATTACCATCACATTTTTTCTTTACCCCTCATTTATTTTCTTTTTCCTTCCATCTTCGACCTCAATATTCCAGAGACTGTTTCAGATGAATAATGCTTACCTTGTTTTGTTTGTTGCTCTGGTATGTCAGGCTGTTTTCTACAGCTAGAAAACCACTTCACTACATTTGTTGCACATTTACTGTTGTTAGTAGAAAACTTAGCAGGTTCTATTCTAAGACCACTTCTACCACATTGTGGTCAGATGGTCAATGCATTTGGTTAATTGATTGAAGAATTGCATAATAGTGTGATAGTGTCTCAAACATTTCAGCCACTACTTTCTTGACCACTTCCAAGTTTATAAGGTATAGTATTCCTGTTCGAATAGCCTCTAACATTTATTTGGGGCATCTTAACATGATGTCTTTTAAGAGTTTTCCTTGACTTTTATGGTCTTTCTAGGGTATTAGGGAAGTTTACTTTTGTTTTACTAATTTAGTTGTGACTTCGTACCCTATCAACTTAAAAAATGTGATTAGACAACTCAAATTATATCCAAGTAAGATAGTGTTTTTATTAAAACTGTTAATTGTGAAATAAAACACAATTAAGAAAATTAGGAAAAGAAATGAAATTTGTTAAGTATAAAGTTTGACATTTTGATGAATTTCAGGCTGTCCTTGAGAGTCCTGGCTGTCAGAAAAAAAGAAAATATTATTTGCTATCCTTAGAGAAAAAAGTATATCTCACTTCAATAAGATCAATAGTATTTTTCTTAGTACTAAAGGCTCAAACATATTTGTCTCATAGAGCATTATATGGGACAGAAGAGATCTGAAGAACACCTTTTTTAAAAAAATTTTTTGTTGATACTGGTCATTAAACATAGGGCCTCTAGTGTAAGCTACATCTGCAGCTCCTTTTATTTTTTTGTTCAAAGACATGGTACCACCAAGTTGCCATGCCAAACTTACATTTCCAACCTTCCTGCCCAAACCTCCTGTGGTACTGAGGTTACAGGCATGCACCAACATGCCTGGCTCAAGGACACACAGTATTTTTTTAATCCACACTTTTCCCCAAACTCACAGAAAGGCTCATTTTTAGTAATCTTTGATAAACAGGAAATTTAAATAGAATATAGTACAGGAAATTCCATGAAGGGATGGTAGTCTTAGAGTGGTCAAAACATAGCCAAAAAATATGATGAATAGTGAGTAGATTATATGTCTCAGGGTCCCTGGTGGATCTTGTCTCTCAGCTGGGTTTAGTACGAGCTGGAATAGTTGATGTTTGGGCCATTTATATTCAGACATGCTAAGAAAATTTGACAGTACTGAAAAAGTTATCTGAAAGTTCTGGTAGGGTATCAAAACAGAGGTTTAGTATTTGTGTTTATAATTATTTCTTAATTAAATTTGTTCCCTGTCATATGACAGATTCCATATGAAATTATTATTCAGTGAAATTACCATGTCATTTGTTGAATTTAGAGTTCTCACCTTTGAGAGGTTATAGTTTACTGCTACTTAGTGTAATTGTTTCAGAGATAGTCTCAGATTTTTGCTTCTCTATAACTGCTATCAAGGTCCATGTATATTATTCTAAATCAGAAGCAGACCGTCCTTTTTGCTACCTTCTAGATTTCTTAAGAAACTTTGGAAGGTTTCAAAAATTGCAAATTTTAATTTTCCAATAGATAACTGTAATTAGTGTCATGTCTAGACTTAATCGATAGAGAATAAGAATCTGATTGTAAATCATAAACACCTGTAAATTCTGAACCATTTTGTAAGTATATACAGGATAAATTATTTCTGTAGCATGAAAGACAGCCAGGACTTCAAAGACAGCTATCACAGACTTTTCAACTCAGACATACAGATACCCAGTGGCAGGGAGGCGCACCTGCTACTGTTTGTTATGATGTGATGTACTCTCTGTTACCTCTCATGATTATTTTCCAGACCGTTGAAGAAAGACACATGGGAGAAAAGGGAAAAACTGAAATTGCTATTTTTTAACTTTAGTGGTGTTTAAATCTCTTAAATGAATCTTATATAAAGATTAAATATGTAAATAGTTATATAAATAAGTAAATGATATGCAATTTACACTGGTGCCTTGATTCATAAACTTGATTTTTTCTATGATCTTGCAAAAAATGACCACATTCTTGTTCACGCGGGAAAGATGGCCATAGTTGTGCTTGTCATCTGATGTAGAGTTTACAAACAAAAGCAGAATTTTCCAAAATGCTTCTGTTTGTGAAGCAGATTTTCCCCCTCCAAAAAAAGCATTCACAATCTACTATGTAAATATATGTTTATATATGTCCATAAATTATTTATTTATATAAATATACAAAGATAAAACACAACTGTTCCAGTAAAGATGGGGAATACCTGGAACATAGATTTAATATTTTTGTTACTAATAGACAATAATTAGTATACATAATTTCCCTTTTCTATCTTTTAAAAAATGTAACAGAAATAGCTAATAGGCAGCATGGGCTATCTTTGCTCCTTGCTCCTGTACCTACTCAGTGGAGCTTCTCTCTGAGAGGTACCAGATATCTCTCAGGGGAGTCTCTAAGGGAATGTCTTTAGGAGAGATCTATAAATGATACTGAGATTCCCTCCTGCAGACACCAGCGCAGCTCAGCATCCCGTAGAGCATGGTAGGCTTTGGAAAGAGAGACCAGTTGGCAGGGCAAGGATGCCAAATACCTTCAGTCTCTTTCTGTCTTCTTTCTCTTGCAGAGATGTGTGAATAAATATGTAAATGCAGGATATTAAAGAGTAAAATTAATATACAAGCATTGAAATAATTATTTTATTATTGAACTAGGTGAAGAAAATATTGACATCTTAAAGCATCAACTTGTTTGTTGTTATATATAAAAGTAATTTATATTATTAAATCTTCTTATACCAATTTAATAATTAGAAGAGGTATTTGGGTTTTTGTTTTGTTCTGTTTGTGGTGCTCAAACCCAGGGCCTCATTCACACTTGTCAGATGTTCTACCATTGAGCTACACCCCAGCCTGACATCTGTCTTTTTAAGAGTTTTCATTAAAAAAAAAAAAGGACCATATCTGTTCTTAGTATCTTGGAAAGTTTGTAGTGAATGAAATTTATCAAATTATTACTGGTTGGTCCTTAATGCCTACCTTTCCTTCTGCATTATATAATTGGGTAGAGCTTTCCTAAAAGTTGACACCTAGTTATATTTTTTTAGTTATACTTATTAGGTTAGGAGACATTGCTTGAATTAATAAATCAATATAGAACATAAATTACTATGGTGGAAATTATTTTAGGTCTCTTCATGCTTTGCTTTTGTTCTTGACCTGTAGAAAGAGCTAGCAGAATGCTAATCTTCTCTCTTTTTATAGAAATTATGACCCACTCAAAACACAGCCCAAGAAATATGCCAAATCCAAGTACGACTTTGTGGCGAGGAACAACAGTGAGCTGTCAGTTCTAAAGGACGATATTTTGGAGGTAACACAATTTTACCTTTTTTTATACTCTTAACACAGTGAATCCAGTTTATTCCTCTTGCTAAACCTTCCCAAAAGAAATGCTGAGGTCAGGAAATTATTTTTTATATTTTGACTAAGAACACAGCCTGTGGGTATCTGTATTTAGAAAGGGCAGCTTCTTTATCAGTTTGTCTGACCCTGTAACTGTATCATGGGCATAAGCAGAAGCTATGGAGAGCATGTGGAAAAGTGAGATGGATTTCTTGGCTTATGCTACTGTCTTCCTTCTGGGCTTTATTCATTTTGTAATCAAGGATAGTTATCAGTTTGGATGTGGATACATCACAACAGTCTAATTTTAAAAAATATTTTTTTTCTTCTAGTATGCTTATAAAATGTATCCAGCATTTCATGGTAAGAGTAATGGTATTGAGACTAGTTTACCATGACACCCAAATCTCTATCTTAAGTTATAACTAAGAGCTCATCTTACTGAATATAGAAGATGAATCATCATGGCATGTTTATTAAAAAATAGTTTTTACATTTTTCTTTTTCACAAATAGAAATGATAAGTCTTTCTAAGAAGGTCATCTTAGTCCCCAACATGGACCTCAAATGATGCACTGTGTTCTGTGGAAGTAACAGGGATGCTGGATAGATTCTTTGCAGTGATACCTGCTCTCTACTAGTACAAGTAATTCTTGCATGACTTCTGTGAGTCATTTAATCAACAATATATTGGTGCTGTATCTACTCATCAGAAATGAAAAAAAAACTATTGAAGTCAACAAATGAAAATCAAGCTTCCTTCATAGATGCCTTTCTTTTCTTGCAGATACTTGATGATAGGAAGCAGTGGTGGAAAGTTCGAAATGCAAGTGGAGACTCTGGGTTTGTGCCAAATAATATTCTGGACATTGTGAGACCTCCAGAGTCTGGATTAGGGCGTGCTGATCCACCTTACACACACACCATACAGGTAACTGCAGTTTCTTAGCAAAACTTAGTATTTCCTAATTTTTGAGCCCATCACTCAGAAACAGAATTTAGATAACTTTCACATATTAATCATTTTGTGTTTAATTGGTCTTACCATTGGAAGCAGTGGTGAGGGACATAGTAGAGTCATACATACGTTTTCTGATTTACTTCTTTAAGAAATTGTTCAAAATGTTTAACTGTGAATGTTTTTTCCCCAACATTTCTGACCTTGTCAGAAGTTGCGTATATATCTTTACCCATAATGCTCCTGTGCCCTGGTCCCCTTCACCAATGTGGTGGTGGCAGGAGTGTCCTGCTGTTCATCTTTACCAGTTCTGCTTAAGTTTCCCTTAAATGTTCTGACCGTGGACATTAGAATTTGTGCTTACCTTGTGCTAATGCATGAGTATTTGTGCAGCTGGATTATAATATTTTTCCTCTCTTGAATATAATGTTAAGTATGTTTATCATATGGATTTGCTCAGTCAGGCCCTCCCTTCTTGATGATGGAATACTTGTTAAGGCCCATGCTACAGTTTGATTTTGAGTGGCCCTGGTCATCTCATTTCCTGTAACGACTGAGTTCACTAGCTACTAGGCCCTTGGGGTTTCAGACCTGAGAGGTGCACTTGACAGTGAGACCTCAGACGAAGCCGGAGTGGGTAGATCTTTTGGCACAGCCTGTGGCCCCAGGTGCCTTCTCACTCCTCAGGAGGAATTCCATTTTCAGAGCTTGAGAAAAAGACCATACCCTACTCCATGGTAATGTGACAGATTCTCATCGATGCTACATAGGATGTATTTTTATAACAGTTAATTTTCATGCTAGGTCTGGACTTGTCCAGACCTAGAGTTGTGGTCATTCTGCTCCTGCCGTGGTGAGTTTCCAGCATCCTCACAGGGCCTTGTGGTGCTGGGGCTCAGTGAAGATCCTGCTCTTATCCACAAGCCAAGCAAATGTTCAGTAAAGAATCAGTGCACAGTTTCTCTATCTCAGTAACCTGAAGTGATGGCAGCAGAAACTGTGTTCTCTGTGGTTATGTTTTGCTGCATCTGACATGTGTATGTACTGTGTACTTATCTTGTGTTCATCATTTGTCATTAGCTGTTGATGCCAAAGAAGGAGTTTGAGTTATTCAAGGTATGACTGCTCCTGTGAATTTTTGAAGTGAATTTTCTAACTTACATTTTATACTTTTTCTTTCTTAAATCCCTACTTCCTGGGTTTGACCTGATACACTGTTGGCCTCAGTCTGCTTCCTGAATGCCAGCTCTTCCCTTTCTTTCCGGTGAAGTTTTGGCCTTCCTTCCCCTTAAACAGAGACAGAATGCATGCCGTACATCCTTGAGTTCTAAGGGCTGCTTAACCCATGAGAAGCTGTAATAAGCGCTGTTCACATAGGCTATCCCTAATATCGTGTGTGAGCAGAAGCCAAGAGTGAGAAATAGTTATCCAACTTTGTTTTTGCCTATATGCATAGTTTCTAGGAATAGGCAAACTAAAAAAAAGAAAAATGCTTAAATTTACAAATAATATCAATTCTAAGTATTTGCCTTCACTGAGATTTCCTAAACAGGAACCTGTATCTCTTTCCTTTTCCCACTTCATGTGCAGTCTTTTTTTTTTTTAATCCAATTCTGATTCCTGGCATGAGCTATAAGTTGACATTTCTGTTTAAAGCAACTGTTTAAAATGGAACCAAAATTACTAGTACATCATCATATGTAGAGAATACTTTTAAAGAATGTGAAATCTGTTTCTCTCTTTAATAGGACTTCATCTTGTGTTTTTGTCAACCAAGAATTTTTTTTGAGTGCTCACAAGTTTTTTTGCTATTTTGTATAAACAGAAACTTGTGGTCTTCTTGAGGATTGCCTAGTTTGGGGACTCCCTTTTAAACTACTCAACACTGTCTCATTGTCTGAATTTTTTTTCAGTGCAACTATGAATATAGAAATATGTTTAGCAGCTGTGTGTGTGTGTGTGTGTGTGTGTGGTGTTTAGATTGAAAAACCCTACTTTTAAAAGTTAATAAAAGCAATCTGCTTTATAACACTTCCAAAAACTTCAGGTTTAGCCCAAGAAAATCACCAAGATCTTATGAAATTTTAACAAGTAAGCTTGACAGTCTGCTATCTTCTTTCTGGCACAAATCCTACTCTAAAAGAATTCCTGGTCTCAAAACATACCATTTAAAGAAAAATAACAGAGAATGATGGGAAACATTGTTGGAAATATGTGCTGGCCATTTTTATGTCTGCAATAGTGTCACATACCTTTATCTTAAATATCTAAAGAAAACTCCTGCTGCTTCATTCAGAATGACAATAAAGACATCACCATATTTATGTAGATTCCAGAGATCTCAGTAGTCTCACCTTATAAAGTTCAGTTGGGTTACAGTTTATTTCTTATTCATCTTTTCACCCATGCATTACACAAGTATGAACTGAGTGGCAGCATATTGCACTTAACTGACAGAAGGATAGAAAGGATGGTACTAGGCAGATGCCCTGTAATGCTCCCGCTCTCTTCCGGGCTGCTCTCATGGCCTTATCTTTTCTGTCAGTACAACCTGTGCACCCTTCCATTGCTCACCTGTCTCTTCCATCCGCTGGTATCACACTTCTGAAGACATGCACAGAAACGTTGAGATCCCGCTGGCGAACCACCCATGACGCCCAGTGATTCATTGCTGCAGCAGGCCTCATACTCACAGATGGCGGTGATGCACTCCCGAGATGACTCTGGTCAGTCTCCACATTCTCAGCGCTTCATGATGCTCTGCATGCAGTTCTCCTAGCAACCTTGTGATACAGGCACATTTTACACAGGCAAATTAGGATCCAGAGATATAACTTGCCCAACAGTGACACATCCCCGTGAATGCAGGGTGGGGACCCAGCCCCCTGGATTCAGAACCTATGCTCTGGTTTGCTCTACTGTTCTAGGGAAGAGATTTACAAAAACTTACTTCTTTTCCTCTAAAGATGCAGGTTTTTCCTGTATAAATGGTTAAATTGTCATTTTTTCAGCAGAGCATTACCATGCATGGAAACAGATCTGATCAGTGATAATTTTTAGAATTAAATCCTTACCTTATGTATACATTTCTTATATCTCATCTATTTCACTTTTTATCATTTAGGCAAATGGCCTAAATTACATGATTTACTTAAAAAGTGGACATTTTGCACATGGGTGAAATAGAGGAATGAGGTATAAACTGTTTCACTCAACTTCTCTAAGTTGTCAAGTACTTTTAAAATGGACCAAGTGGTGACCCCATTTTTATCTGTTCACACTTCCAGGAAGGAAGAATTATACTTGAACCCTGGCAGTGCCCGGACAAAGGGCTCAAATGCTCCCTTGCCAGTTGTTCTCACATTTTGCCAGGTGGCGGGGGCTCTCACCCCGGCACCAGCAGTAACTGGGTGTTGTTGAGTTGTCACCTGCTATCCCGGAGAGTCCAGCTACTTAGTGTCCTCACACTTACAGTGATTTTTTTAACAGCTCACTAAATACAGATATTCCCACCTGATGTGTTCCTCCGTGGTTTAGCAAGTTTTAAAAATAAAGAGAGAAAGGTACTCAAGAGTGTATAAAAGATAAGGAACATTTGTGAAGAGAGATTAAATGGAGCAACAGGGAGAAAGAACTAAATGTTTTGGAAAGATTTGGGGAAAAGGATATCTTTTGGCTAAAAAAATTTGTTTTCCTGGCATATGGCACATAATTATCATCCCAAGTGCTCTGGGGAGCTGAAGCAGCAATTCCACCCCAGCCTGGGCAAGTGAGTGACTTTGAAAAAACCTGTCTTACAATTTAAACATTAAAGAAAAGCTGGGGATTTAGTTTAGTGCAATGGCTCTGGGTTCAATCTCAGGACTGCAATCAATCAATCAATAAGTAAATAAAATAAAAAGAAATTGTCATAGAGCCAGGCAACAGATGGACACTGAAGGTGCTTTCTCTCTATCTACAATCTACTTACCACATATCTTTTCTATTTCTTTCAATTCAATTCCTAGTCCCCAGATGTGTCGTTCATTGCTAGAATTCCCCTTTGCCCATAGAGATTATCATGTTCTGTACCACCAACAGAAACCACCTCCTTCCCCTCTATTATTTCTAATACACCCAGTGGCCTGCAGAAGTCTTTTATTCATTATTAAATATTACATGAATGTGTTTATTTGTTATAATGAAATGTACTGAGACACAAATAATTGAGTGTCTGGTCTTTGTGGTCTTGTGAATTCCATACTAAGTTTTCTATGTGACCAAGCCCCTCACAGTTATGATACTGTGGGAAAAGCCCTGGGTTGTCCATTGTAAATGAAGACTGCCCTGGTTCTGCCACTAGCCAACTGCATGGCTTTAAAGAGACCATTTTATCATTCTGTGTTCTAGTTTGTTTTGCTGTGAAATGAAAGGGTTATAGCTACATGGTCTTTGCCATCCATTCCATATGCAAAATTCTCTTATCCACTGTGAACATGTTTAAATAACACTAAATGAGAGGTGTAAGTATTTTCTAGAGGTAAGTAGTAAACCACTGACACTACTAACTTAGTACATGCTTAGCCTTCAGGCTCAATTCAGACACAGAAATGTGCTAGACAGGATGAGAGAGTGATCTCTCTGTCTCTCCAGCTCTCTGTCTCTGTCTCTGTCTCTCCCCCTGTGCCTCTGTCACTCTGTCTCTATCTCTCTGTCTTGTACTAAGCATTGAACTCAAGTCCATTGCACTGAGCTAGTATATGCCCAGCCTTTTGTCCAGGCTGTGACTCTTTTGTTAATTATTCCTTCATATTTCAGCCAAGCCAACTTCCTGATAATATTCAGTTCTTCACAATTTGTATTTTAAAGTTTAATCTGAGAAGACTGCACTTTAATGTGAGGCAGTGTTTTTAGACAAAGATAGTTGCCCTTTTTTGTTGGTTAAGTAAATTCTATTTTGTTTAGGGCATTTGGCACAATGTACGTATACAGTGAAGTATTGCATGGTAAGGACAGCTATAGTCTACTCAGGAAAACACCTGAATTCAAGATACAGTTGTTAACCACAGCACACATGTATATGAGATTTTTCTACTTGGTCAGCCTACGTATTTGCTACTTTCTAACATATAACTTTCATCTTCCTTTTTTATCTCTAGTGCTCCATGGGGCCCCCTTGGAAACATTGTTTTATTCTTCATCTCTATATATCTGACCTTGAGGATGGATACTTTTTCCTGCATCATGCACTGATATTTTCTCACACATGTTTTGTGAAAACATGAATAACAACCATTCTAAAATATGTAATTATTGCCTAGCATACACACGCATACAATTACAAAGATGTTATTTAGATTACTTTCTAGTTCAAAACCAAAGCCCACTAAAATCATGCCATGAATATATATTCCCATTTGTAAAATCAGCTTTTAAAAAAGCAGTACTTAGGGCCGGAGGGTTAGCTCAGTGGTTCCGGCACCTGCCTCGCAAGCGCAAGGTCCTGAGTTCGATCCCCGGTAACCACATATAATGCTGGGCATGGAGACACGCCCACCAACAATCAACGCCGCATACCACAATGCTGGACGTGGTGGCTCACGCCTGTAATCCCAGCACTCGGGAGGCAGAGACAGGAGGATTGCTGAGTTCGCGGCGGTTTGCCTGGGTACCATAGTGAGCTCAGAGCCAGCCTGAACTACAAAGCAAGACCCTGTCTCAAAAAAAAAAAAGCAAAAAAAAAAAAAGCAGTACTTACATTTAATGCACTCTAATTACATTCTTTCTAAAGTGTAAGAAAATGAACCTATAACATCTGAACATTGTTTAAACTCAAGTGGTTGTAACGGAATTACTCTATACTATTTACCCTGTAGCATAATCTGTATGATTAGTTTTACATAGCTACAGAAGCATGATGGAAATTAATTATATATCTACAAGCTCTTTTACTGGTTGACTTCTGAGTAGGTAATTTTTATGTCAAAAACTGATTTGCTCATGTTTTGTGCTGTTTTATGTAAATTGCAACTTATATGATTTAATTCCATATTCTGTTTTAATTTTCTCATTTAATGTGATTTGCTCCATTTTCCTATTAGCAATTACTTGGCGAGCTGTCTGAGGTAACCCACACTTGCTCCTTCCCGGCAATTCTTTTTAATATGATTTTTTGGATTCAGTCTCTGGACTTAACACTCTCCAAATGTTCCAGCTGTACTTAGTCTTTTTTGCAGAGTTCCAGAGAGATTAAATTTAGAAACAAATGTGCAATTCAGAGTAGGTTACCATTTTTAAGAACAATTTTATTTTAATGGCATTGTTGGGCTTTCTTGCATATTTCCCCTTGGAAGCGGTATCTTGCATGAATCATGAGCTTATCTCTCAATGACTCATTAGCCCTGAAGAATTTTTTTTTTTTTTCTTTTTGAGACAGGGTCTCACTTTGTAGTTCAGGCTGGCCCTGAGCTCACTATGGTGCCCAGGCAAGCCGCCGCGAACTCAGCAATCCTCCTGTCTCTGCCTCCCGAGTGCTGGGATGCCCTGAAGAATTTTTAATCAGAATTAGTTGCTAAGAAAAAGTAACTCCATCCAACTTACTCATCAGTAGGAAAGTCAGTTTCCTATAAGGGCGAGGAATCCTGAGTTCTTTCTGAGAACGACAAAAGATGTTACTGTAGGCAGAACCTTTTACTGGTGAGGGCTCCGAGGTGCTGCTTACTGGGAATGTCCTTGTATGTCCTAACTGGGAGGAGATGGTCAGGATTTCTTTCTTCATTGGAGCTTCGGGACCTTTGGTGCAGGACAAAAAGGCTCTAAGGGCATGAGGGAGTCATCCCATCCCTCCCCCTGAGGTAGCTGGGAGGCAGAAATACTGAAGGGAAGAGCAGAAGTTGGGCAGTGGGTGTGGAGAAGACAGGGAGGGATTTAGAAGAATGATGTCCACTGTCAGATTCATTCTGTTTCCTCTGTATGAAGACTTAGAGATCGGTGCACAGAAATGCTGTCCCTATAGCCTGCTTGGGAGAGGCTTCAGGGGCTCTGGGAAGACACATTTTCTAAATGGAGACACATTTTCTAAATTCCCATGGTTGAAAGAAGGCAGAAGGAGAGATTAAGAAAAGAGAAAAATATGCAAGTAAACAATTAATGCCATTAAGTCATGAACAGTTTTCACATGGATTTGAAAATCTTCATACAAATTTTATTTTTTAAAAACCTGGCTGTTGTGTTAGATCATATTGATTAGGTCACATTCTGTAGCAGTAACAGATGGGAGAAGGGGGCACCAAACATCTGTCTTCATCTCCATTGAGACAGTGACACTCAGCATATCCATCTTTGCACAGTGTTGTCTGATGGGTATCGAAACATTAGCTGTTCTTGTTTTTATGAAGCAGAAAATATGTATCATGTCATGGAATGCAGTGTATATAGCAACTTTTTGCTTTAAAAACAGTAATTTAAACTCGGACACTTTTGAAACATTATTGTGAGAATTTGCTAACCATAAAATTACATGCAAGGGACATTCTTTGTCAAGGGTGCATTGCATATATATATAGATCAGGTGAATTTGGTGTGTGCTAAGTATATTTTGATGCTTGCTGTATTTGATTCCTTCAGTATTTATTGGCCCAAATATAGGAAGACTATTTTGTGACGTATAATAGTAATGCATTCTAATATATCCCTGAATATGTTAGAAACATCTCTAGGCCTTGAGCAGATTAGCAGCCTATTTCTATCTCATCTCACTTCATGGTAGATTCTTTCTTATCCTCCTCTCCTCTTACCCTGCCTCTCTCTGCGACCTCCTGCTCCCTCACTGTCTAGCATTCCGTAAACTCCTTTCAGTTTTCCTTCCACCTTCTCCACCCCACTGGGTGGGTAGTTTGGGATAGTTTTTTAAGAAACAACAGAAAAGAAGGAGCTCCTTCCCGCATGGCTTCCACAGGTGGCAATCATTTGCTGTGCAAGCAATATGATGCAGGTTGGTGTGTTGTTTTTCTGAGTAATGGTTTAACTTAGACATGATGTGTGTGTGTGTGGTGTGTATTTTTATGTGTTTCTCTGTGGAAATTGGGGAGGACGCTCTTAAAATCAATATTGTCTTATATTTGGGCCAATTTAGAATTGAAAGTAAATACTGCTGTAATCAAAGGACCAGATTACCAAAAGGTGTTTTTGGTTTTGCATTTTTCTTGCATTTTACGTGCTGAACTTAAATTTTAGAACAATTAAAATTGTGTTAGAACACCATTTAAATATTACCCAAGTCATTGCAGTCTGTATCCGAGCCCATAAAGATAATTGGTGTGCCTTTTGAGAATTTGGAGCCTCTTATGATAGTTATCTTTGGCAATTATTTTGTTTAGATTGAAAGTTTTAGTGTTGTATATTTTATAAAGAATATGCCTAAATATTTTATAATAGCCTAATACATGATTTAAAAATCTATTTGAAAGCATTGCATATGTTATTACATCTGCTTTTTAAAATATATGCCTTTTTTTCTAGTTCTTTTGTAAGTTGTAGTCCTAAATATTTAAGACTTAGTCTTTCTGTTTCTGTAGAACTCAGAGTGTTGCTCATGTTAGGCCAGTGCTCTCCCCCGAGCTCACCTCCCAGGCTGAAACCCCAGCCTCGCCAGTATTCTCATATCCTGGTGGCAGATATCACTGTGCCTTGAAAAAGTGAATAGCAACATTTTAAGATGATGTGTCTTTCTAAAACATAAGCCCTTTATTTACTAGAATGTCACCTTTAACAGTAACCTAGGAACAACCTCTGCATATAGCACACAGTTAAAAGAAGTGATGCTTAGTGCTATTGACATTGACTTTCAGTGCTTTTAGAAATTATTACTAAGGCAAATAATAGTCACAAGTTGTTTCCCTGTCTGTTCTCTCATGATTCCAAGTCCAAATTTAGTTTTCCTGTGCTGTTTTGCTCTTGGTATGTCCTTGCTACTCTGTAAACTTATGTATAGTCATTTAACAGATATATAAAATGTTTATAAGATGCTTTTTAATGATTATTATACTACATTGGATGAGATGTGTGCAGGTGAATGTGTATACATACATATAAATCTGTTGTGGGTTTATAACCTAAGTTTATAGATAAGTAGCTACATACAATTTGTTTTTTAAACCTAGGTTTGTATATATTCTTAAATTTCAAGTTATTTGTCTTTTTATAGAAACAAAGGATGGAATATGGCCCAAGACCCACTGATACTCCTTCTGCCCCATCACCTCCCTCAGCACCAGCTCCTGTTCCTGTCCCGCATCCGCCTTCAGTACCAGCACCTGTTCCTATATCAAAGGTCCCAGCAAATATCACTCGTCAGAATAGCGGCTCCAGTGACAGTGGTAGCAGCATTGTACGCGATGGCCAGAGGCACAAACAGCTTCCGGTGGACCGTAAGTTTCCAGGACACAGTGAAGTATGGTTTATTATAGGTTCTGCTGGTGTGAAATGGTACAAAATATAAATGATGGCCATTCATTATTTCCTTGGTACTTCATAGATTGCGGGAAGACTAGGAAATGTCACCTAGTTTTATACCTTCTAGGTAATTCCTCTAAAAACCGTAAGTTTCTCCTCTCTAATGTATGCGTCTCTACTCATGTTCCATTACATTCTGGTGGTTGAATGCTGACTCTAGAGATAGACATATTGGGATTTGTACAGGAAAACATCCCACTCATTGGCCATGTGACCTCTGACAATTTAGTAAATCTCTTTGTTCTTCATCTGATGAATGGGGAGATAATAAAATCTGCTTTAGGAAGAATGTAAGAGTTTCATGAGACAATGTGTGGAAAGCATTTAATCCAGCGGTTCTTAGTCCAGTTTGATTTTCCCGACCTCTCACTCTCTCCAGGACACTGGATGTTTGGAGACACATTTTTGGTTGACAACAGTTGCATGCTATGGGCATCTGTTGGGCAGTCATTATATGTTAGGTGTCATCCTACAAGGCACAGGGTGGGCCCTACAGCAGCGTTATTATGCCTAGTCGAGAAACACTATCTGATTTTGACTGATATCCTGATCAGTGTAAGCAGTCAACATCATCCCCGTGACCACCATTTTCCTGCCTCTCTCCCTCATGCTTGCTTTTGTGAAATACACACACAAAGTCACACAAGCGTACTGGAGTCACCAGCCAATTTAGCAATCCCAAATTTACTTTTTTTTTTTTTTTGAAACAGGGTCTCGCTTTGTAGTTCAAGCTGGCTCTTAGCTCACTATGTAGCCTAGGCAAACCTCGAACTCAGCAATCCTCCTGCCTCTGCCTCCCGAGTGCTGGGATTACAGGCGTGAGCCACCACACCCGGCACTGTGGTATGCGGTATTGATTGCTGGTGGGCGTGAGTCTCTACGCCCAGCATTGTATATGGTTACCAGGGATCGAACTCAGGACCTTGCGCTTGCGAGGCAGGCGCCGGAACCACTGAGCTAACCCTCTGGCCCTCCCAAATTTACTTTTGAAACTCAGATCTTATGTCATTTTAGAGTTCAGTTTTGTATGTTGGTAAGTTGTTTGATTTTTATTAGGATGATTGATGTAAAAATTGTATTTAAATAAACTGAAAGCAAAGATACAATGGCCAACTTTGGAGTACTGTTGTCAGCACTGAGGGAGAAAGGAATATGGATATTTTGAGAAATGAAGAACAATCTAAGACAGCTTTTATTTGTTTTTTTCTTGCAGTGTATGGCATGTCCAAATTCTGTTTTTACTTTTTTTTTTTTAAACTGTGCTTGTTATATAAAGCTCCTAAAAAACTAGAGCCAGGAAGATATTTCGTATATCCTCAGACCGACAAAAGTATGTGAAGGGTGAGCTCATGTGTTTGTGTAAAATGTTTATCTATCATTCTATCAACAGGGGTCTCTCCTAGGGGTCTGGATTCTTTGTTCCATGTAAACTTACAGCTGCTATAAATTATAACTGTGTTCTCATTTCTTTCAATACTATTTATCTTGTCGGAAATGTAAAAGTTCCCAATTTGGTCTTTGTACCGAATCCCACGTCAAACAGCCAGATGCACACTGAACAGTATCTTCCTGGCTGAGCTAAAGGCCTGAAGTTCATGTTCAAAACATAATTCCTGAATCTTTCGTTGTTATTCTCATCTCGCTTTTGCATCTTGGTCTGTTGTAGTTACATCTATTCAGTTGTGATCTCTCTTGCTAAATTAAAAATAATGAAAAAAGAAGGCACTAAAACTTACTATTTAACTGTTCTAGTATTCTACTTGAATGCAATAAAAACACAAGGATACTTTTATATATTACTGTCCCTTGTTAGATGTAGTTGATTGAAATAACTTTCTTATTCATGTCTTGAGCTTACTGGAAAACTAAGGGAAAAATAAAATACTAAGCAATTAACTTTGTGCACCAGAAAAAACTGTGTGTATGAGTGCATGTGGGTAATTTTGTATAAGTAATAGAAATGTAATACTGAACTGAGTTTTTAAAAATATATGAGGATTTTTTTAAAAGATCCTTTCTTATACACACTTAAGCAATAATCTTAAGATAAGTTCTATAAATAGTTTATTGATTTCCCCAGGGAAAATTTTTCTTTTGGAAATACTGTTCCTTCATTCTTCCCACAAGTTTGCAACATTTACCTCCTTGATATGTCAGCACAGTAATCTTTGACACTGTGGCATTCTTTTTTCCAGGGCTGAGATCAAAGTTCATAGGCATCTAGGCCCTGTTTGGAATAGCATGTGGGTTGGAACAGTTTGTTCTTTGTCCTACTCAAAAAAACTAAGAATAACCTAATGGGAAAGAGACATAGTTTGGATACTTCTAAAGACAGAGAATTCTCCTGATAATTGTGACTCATTATTTTCAATTTTTTTAAAGGGATATAGAATATAAATATTTCTCCCCAAACTAACACATATACTTGTTTCTTTTAAATAATAAAAGCTTGCAATTATGTATGTGGAATTCCTTTATCAAAACTAAAGTGACATCTGCTGGGCGTGTTAGCTCACGCCTGTAATCCCAGCACTTGGGAGGCAGGGGCAGGAGGATTGCTGAGTTCGAGGCTTGCCTGGGCTACATAGTGAGCTCAGGGCCAGCCTGAACTACAAAGCGAGACCCTGTCTCAAAAAAAAAACAAACTAAAGTGACATCAAACAAACTTATCTTTATAAAACAAGAATATCTTTCTGGAACTTTTCTAAAGATGTTTTTTTTTTTCTCTGAATGAACCTTAAGTCCTCCTTAAAGTCTTTTAGAACCAAGTAGATGTACAATATGTAAGTGCATATTATTGAGGGCTAGATTTCTCTCAAAATGTGCTATTCATCTTACGTATATGCTTTGCTTATTGCCTAAAATTTTGATAGGATGGAAGGAACTAGAAAGTGAATACTCATAATAATATTATGCAAGAGCCATGTGAGGGCAAAAAGCTAACATACCTGCTTTTAAAATACAGCATCCAGTGGGGTAAGACCCCTCTGTGTGCTGCATGCCAGTGCGCCTGAGCCGGGTTGGCTATGCGGAGCTGCCCTCATCCGGGCTGCAGGGGTCTGTCAGGTCATAGGGAGGGAGGGCAGGGTGTGTGGGAAAGCGCTGCTGGAAAGGAAACCATGTTGTTCACAAACTGGGAAGTAAAATCCTGAGAAACCTGCAAGATAACTGGAGGTGTGCACAGCAGGTAACTGTCTTAGGAGAGGATTACACGTAGTCTCAACTGAGCGTAGTAATGGGGCTGGATCACCCCCTGCCATGGGGCCGCAAGCCTCCCTCTACCTGTGTCTTGGTGGCACAGCCTTCCTCTGCAGGTCTAGAGGTGAGGGTGGTTCTTGCCAGATAACCACAGTGAGGAGAGGAGAGGAGCTGGGAGGGGAGGGGAGGGGAGGGGAGGGGAGAGGTGGGGAGGAGAGGAGAGGAGAGATGGGAAGAAACGACAGGAAGACATTTTAGTCACTATGAACTTAACATTGGCTTGGGATAAGAGTAAGGGAGGATAGAAGGAACCCTCAATTGTCCGCCTTATTAAACTGAAGGATCACTGGGACTGGGGGTCTAGTGAGGGCCCCGTGTTAAAGGTTTTCACATGTGACCTGCTCCCTGTTGGTGTCTAGGACGGAAGTCCCAGATGGAGGAGGTGCAGGACGAGCTCATCCACAGGCTGACCATTGGGCGCAGTGCTGCGCAGAAGAAGTTTCAGGTGCCACGGCAGAATGTGCCAGCCATCAACATCACGTATGACTCCACACCCGAGGATGTGAAGACATGGCTGCAGTCAAAGGGGTTCAACCCCGTGTGAGTATCTGTGCACACCTGGGGGGTCCATGCAGGAATTATTTTGTAAAAAAGGAGCCAGAGTCCACTTTATGACAGTCACTTGTTAGCACCTTAACTACTAGTGCCTTAGCAAAGCTTTCTTACACATGGAGCACTTGAATAAGAGAAGTTAGTAGCAGAAATAGAAAATTTTCTGTTTGCTTGGTTTTTTCTGGGCAGTATTTTTAATGCTCTATGGGTTTTTCCTTTTTTTTTCCAGGACAGTCAATAGTCTTGGAGTATTAAATGGGGCGCAGCTTTTCTCTCTCAACAAGGATGAACTGAGAACAGTGTGCCCTGAAGGAGCCAGAGTGTTTAGCCAAATCACCGTGCAAAAAGCTGCATTGGAGGTAGGACTGAACAGCCTGGGGTGGGCATCTTCTGTGATAGGAAAGAGTAAGGACTGCAGACACTTATTTTTGTCTTCTTTGTCCAATCCTTTTTCTTCCAGAGCTGGATTAAATTTGGCTTTTATAAATTTGTCACTGGACACCAACAGTGACCATTTAGAGCAAATTAATTTATTATAAATGGTCATATAATGGAGCTTCAACAGATAGCTTGAGATATTTAATAAAAATCATAGTGTGCTCATTTCTTTTTTTTTTTTTTTTTTGAGACAGGGTCTTGCTTTGTAGTTCAGGCTGGCCCTGAGCTCACTATGTAGTCCAGGCAAGCCTTGAACTCAGCAATCCTCCCTTCTCTGCCTCCCGAGTGCTGGGATTATAGGCATGAGACACCACGTCCGGCACTGTGCTCATTTCTTGGGTAACTGCTACTACGTAAGAAGTTTAATTTTGACAGAATAAAATATGTGTATGTAATCTCAGGAGAAATATCAGGGACCATTGAAAATAGAGAACCTGAAGGGTACTTATTTTGTTGTGGTTGTCTGTCTCAAGGTGGGAGAATAACTGTTTTCTAGATTGGATGCACGTAATCTTCTCCCGCCTGCTGTCCTTCCAATAAGCTGTGTAAGAGGAGTAGTTCCCAGTTGTTACAGCCCACAGCTCTTAACAGTTGCATGAAAATTATACCTGGACTCAAATGAAAGGATATAAGTTTTGTCATGAAACTGATACCTAATTGCCTCTAGCAGGTATTTGTATAAATCCCATAGTTAAATAAGGTAGAATAGCTTCATGCATATATAATCCTGGAACCTTTCTCAGTTGAGTGAAATTAGCCTTCTGTTGGAAGTTTTTCATGTATCATTGATCTTGGGAGTTTAATAGAACGGTTTGATGATTGTTTCTTGTAGGTTGAATATGAATAAGGGTTACATAGTTTCTCAAGCCATTTTACTACCATTGTACATTCTAATTTTGTTTAGAATATGTAAATTACTTCTTAAAGGTATGTCAAAAAATTCCACATTCATGAAATTTCCGAGTTGCTTCACTCCAGAACCACATGTCAGTGTCACCTGCACGAGCTAACCCACTTCCTTCCAGTTTCTGGCTGTCAGTTCTCTGCCTGTGATTTGGCGGCTTGATGGTCTTCAGTTTCTCACTTTCCACCTCACCCTCTTAGATCTAGTTCACCTTCCAGATTTCTTAATTGTGTTGCCAGGAACAACTGTTGACGAGGTGGAGTAAGCAGAGGGCTCATGGGGAAGCTAGGGGTGGGAATTAAGAAAAGTTAGCATGATCAGAAGGTCAGAAATTTCTGAAGGGAAACTTGGCTTTCTGAGCCCACTTTTGGCCTGTTTTTAAATCACCTAAAAAAAGATGGGTGTCTTCTTCAATCTGAAAAGTGTTTGATAAGTTATCATGTTACTGTTCTTATTTATATACATGTGCCGTTTCAGGGAATCTAGAGCATTTCACGTGTATTGTTGACCTTTTTCAGGGTTCAGATGGAAGGCATAGTGAATGAATTGCCTGAAGATATTTTATAAAATGCATAGTTATTAGTTATCATATGTTGGTGAAGTCCAGAAGCTTCACTTACATGAAGGGAAGGTGTTAGTTTTCCTGGGGAACAAGTGGAAGAAAATCATAATCAATTTTTACTCTGAGCCTTTTTGTTTAAAATTTAATTTACTGGTACATTATATATACACATCACAATTACAGTCCACATTGAGAATTTGTGCCTGTATATGACATGACTTAATTCTCATTTTTCCCCTCCCCTACCCACCTAGCAGCCCTGACCCCTATATACCCAAGCTTTGTTTCCTTTTTTTAACCATCGATTTTTTTCTTTCCCCTCATTGTGTGCCCCTAAACCCCATTTCCCTTTGAATATTTACTATTTCACAATATCAGATATGCATTCTAGAACACATTACAACTTCAGTTTCTCATACCAGTGAAAAGATACAATATTTACATATCTGTGATCTATTTATTTCAGTTATGAGTATTCCTTCAAGTATGTCCATTTGAGTATAAATGACTCAACCTCATCATTCTTTATATCAGAGTAATATTGCATTTTATTAAAAAAAATCTTCCTTGTCCAGTCTATTGTTGATGGGCATATTTGAGTGGTTTCCAAGATGAAGCTATCATGAACTGAGCCGCTATAAACATGGGTGTACATATGTCACTGTGATATGAATCTTGTAATCTGTTTGTGTATATCCCTAGCAGGGAAATAGCAGGGTCAAATGGGACCTCTCATCCTGGGTTTTTGAGGAATCTCCACACTGAACTCCATAATGGTTGTACCAGTCTGCATTCTCACCAACAGTGGAGAAGGCTCCTTTTTCTCTACGATCTCACCAGCATTTGTTGCTGGCTAATTTTGAAATAGCAGCTATTCTTTGTGGAGTGAGATGAAATCTCAGTGTTGTTTTCATCTCCATCTCTCGAATGACCAGTGACAGTGAGCATTTCTTCATATACATCTTCCTCTGAAAAGTGTGTTCATTTCAGATGCCTATTTTTGAATTGGGTCTTTAAATTTGGGAGGGGGGCTGATTTTTTTAAGGTCTTTATATATTCTAGGTAGTAGCCCTTTGTCTGAGGAACAACTGGTAAAGATTTTTTTCCCATATTCTTGGTTGCCTTTTCGCTCTGCCAGTGGTCTCTTTTCTGAGTCTTTTCCTTACATGACCCACCATTGACCAAGCCAGTAACCATCCCATCTGTACCATGTTTGTTTTCTAGGACAGCAATGGCAGCTCAGAATTGCAAGAAATCATGCGAAGACGCCAGGAAAAAATCAGTGCTGCTGCTAGTGACTCAGGAGTGGAATCTTTTGATGAAGGGAGCAGTCACTAAGCTGTCATTTGCTTGTTTTAAACTCTATTGTTCTCGACATTATTCCGACACGCTTTGTTTTAAGAAGCCTTGAAGATGATGTCAAATTCATACTTCTTGGTATCCATAATTTATCGCCATAGAAAATCCAGTTCATACCTGAGTAAGCAGGGAATGAACCCATTATGTTTATTAAAACTGAAAAATCTCAGGCTGAATTTTTTGACCCTTGGAAATAATTTCTTATGCTTTACCAAGGTGAGGTTTCCTTTATTAATTATTTAATCCCATCTCACTTTATAAGTAGAAGGTAATTTTTTTGTACAGCAGTGAATTTATTCATTGCATCTAAGCAGAGATACCATCTATGATTCAGAATGTCAACAGTTTCAGTCTTTCGTGACCACAGCGTCTGTCATTTGACTCATTTAGGCCACCCTCTGCTTGCTTGAGTTTCTCTGCTGACACCTTCAGTGACAGATTCATGTAAAGTTCTTAATGCCAACAGTTTTAAGACTTTAAAACATTTGAATGAATTGTAAGCGTAGCCAGGCCTTGGACATGCAAACATGGAACTATGACACACTCCGAAGACATTTTCTTTTTCATGGCTCTGTTGATTCTAATTCTTTGCATACCTTTTATTTTGATTTAGTTTCTATCCTGCCTATGATATATCCTGTGTTCTTATATAGAAAGCACAAGTGGAAGAGGTCATATGCACTCAAAATCTGTCAAAAGACATAGTCCTCACTCGTGTGCACAACAGTATTTTGCTTAATGAAGGCCTCAGTGATGAATATTGAACTCTACGTAGTTAAAAGGATATTGGGGCCATTTTATGCATTTATTTGTGTCAAGTCTTTCTGGTACTAAGCACTTAATTTACATGTACTTTAATCCTGTGAAAGTCTAAGTAAGGAAAAGGAAGCTACTTAACCTTCAGCAAATGTTATTTTTTGAAACACAATTTTTGTCATTAAATGTTATATTATTTCACATATATAAAGCAGATGTTATGTAAGAATGTTGTATATTTTAACATAAATCCATTTAGAGAGATTATCTAGAGTCATTAATTTTTCATAGTGCCTTTTTCACATGAGTCAGCTGGAAAGTCTGCAATAAACAGTATTTGCTGTATGTTAATAAATGGCTTTTGTCTCCTTGGCAAAAAAGATGTCTGCTTTGTGCACTGGGGATTAGGATTGAATGGAATGGGAAAAAGTAGAGGTTCCTTGGGGGGGACTAACTTTCAATCTATTTTTGGGTTGGTAGAAACTGTTGTAGAATACTTTTCTTCAGTTGTTTTTCCTCTTTAGACTTCTTTCATTTCATCAGATTTTCTTTTTGCCATCTATCCAAATTTGATAACAATAGTGAGCATTTATTTAACTCATAAATTGCAATTGCCAAATACTTCTACATAAATGCTTTTCTACATCTCTACAATAACTTTGTGAGTTTTCTTTTTCATAGCTGAAGAGATTTAGCTGTTTCAATATCAAGTTTCCCCAGATGATGAAGAATGTGGGAGTCTTTCATCTTCTGTTTCCATCTCTCCGTCACATGGCCCCTCAGATAAGGAAGAGCAAACACTGGCATGATAAAGAAGACTTGTTTTAGATCTTTTATATTTCATAAGCACTGACATGTATTTATAGCTAAGTCCTTATCCACATCTCTGACAACACAGGAAGAGGGCAAAGAAAACAGGATTGAAACATTAAGAGAAGCTATGTGCAAAGCAGTATATCTGAGAAAAAATTGGTGGTTTATAGCTTCATGTTATAAAATAACAAAGGAATGAAGATGTTGTACTTGCAGAAAGCAATTACCTCACTTAGGGAGGTTGAGACAAAAATAAATTAATAGAATTAAAACCTTGAGAGGTAGTAGCTTGGATCTAGACATCTGGGTATCTCACTTCAGGAATTCAGGAAATAATCGGTGAGTTTAGAAAATAATTCAGAAAAATCCATGGTGCTGGGATATGAACTTCTTAGGTGAAATAGGGTAAATCATAAAAATCTAGCAATGACCAGGATATTATATATTAATAAAAGGTTCAATGCAGGAAGATGATATAGCAGCTATCAAAATTTATGCATCCAGGGCCAGAGATTTAACTCAGTGGTTCGGATGCCTACCTAGCAAGTGCAAGGTCCCTGGTTTGATCCCTGGTACCACATATAGCAGGGCCAGGCATGGTGACTCACACCCACCAGCAATCAGTACCACACACCACAGTGTCGGGTATAGTGGCTCACACTTGTAATCCCAGCTCACATTTGTAAACTGGGCAGGAGAATTGCTGAGTTTGAAGCTAGCCTGGGCTACATAGTGAGCTCAGGGCCAGCCTGAACTTCAAAGCGAGACCCTGTCTCAAAAAAAAAAAAAAAAATGCATCCAATAGCAGACCACCAAAATATATGAAGCAAGACAGTGAATTGAGAAGAGAAATAGTTGTATTATAATATTGGAGACTTTAGTATCCCACTCTCAGTAGTGGATGAAACCATTTAAGGAAATGGAGGACTTGAACAACACAATAAATCAATGACAGCTAACACATATATACAGAACACTTCCTGACACAATGGAATACACATTTTTCATAAGCATAAATGTGGTATTTTCCAGGATATATCATATAAGAGACAGATAACATATAAAGAA
>PVIC010005045.1:29981-51971 GCA_004025085.1 Thryonomys swinderianus
TATAAGCTCAGTGGATGCAAAAACATTTGATAAAATTCAATACCCTTGATATTAAAAAAGAATGCTCAAACAAATAATGGAAAGAAGCCATTCCAATACAGTAGGGCCATATATGAAAAGGCACGGTGAACCCCACAAAGGCAAAAGACTAAAACCTTCCTTTGATCAGGAACAAGGCAAGATTATCTTTTGCACCAGGCTTGGTGGCTCAAGCCTGTAATCCCAGCCCTCAGGAGGCAGAGGCAGGAGGATTGCTGAGTTGGAGGCCTGCCTGGGCTACATAGTGAGCTCAGGGCCAGCCTGAACTACAAAATGAGACCCTGTCTCAAAAAAAAAATTATCTTTTATCTTTTGTTACTTCTGTTTAATGTAATACTGGAAGTCTAAGCCAGTACAATTAGGCAAGAAAAATATAAGATATCCAAATGAGAAAAGAAGTGGTATTATCTCTAGCTGATATAGCTATTTTTGTAGGTGGAAAATCTAGAAGCACACACACATAGTACACCCACAGCCACCCAGCCCACACAAACTGTTATGACTAATAACTTCAGTGAATAGTCTGATGCAAAGAAAAACAAAAATCAATTACATTTCTATAAATTCAGTTATCAAAAAATGAACAAAAATCAGTTTTATCTAAATAGCATTAAAAATGGAAATAATCCAAGGAAGTAAAATATTTGCACAATGAAAACTATAAAATTATTTTGAGGGAAGGTACACATAAAAAGACTCATGTTTATTAAGGTTGGAAGGCTTAATCCTGGTAAGAAGCCAGTACTACCTAAAGCAACCTATAGACAATGCTATTCCTTTGGAGATTCTAATTACATTTTTTTTGTACAAATAACCTATTTATTCTAATACTCATGGTATCTCAAGAGATCCCAAAACATCCAAGCAAGACATCCTGGAAAGGAACTGAAACAGAGGAAGACCTTTTTTGAAATCAAGAATCATACCGAGATAGTGATAGAATGTGGTACTGCCAAGACAGACATACAGACCATTGGCATGGAATATAACCCAGAAATGAACTCCTGCCAGTGATTGCTGCCTAGGATGCCAAGAAGATTCAGCAGGGACATCACCAGTCTTGTCAACAAATCGTGCTGGGAATACTGGAAAGTACATGCAAGAAAATGAAGTTTTACCCCTAACACTGCACACGCAAAGAACTGCAGTCGTTTCACTGAATCTAAAATTCTAGATTATCGCTTTTCTGTAGTTGTTCTTATTAGAACCCAGCCACAGCCACAATGCATATTTTCCCCTCTGACTGCCTTTAAGATGCTTTTTCTGTGTCTTCTTTTTTCAGCAGCTTTATTGTGAAGGTGATAGGTATGGTTTGCTTGGTATTTATCTTTTTGTGGTTCATTGAATTTCTGGATGTATAAGTCCAAGTTTTCCCAGCTTTAGATGACCCTGTTCTTTATACTATTATTTCTGATCCTTTCTCTTTCCTTTCCTATCCTTTGCCTATATTTATGGCATATTTTTCATGTAAACCAGGCAATATAACATCAGTCCTGATCTTTGAGTCTGTCATTTTTAATATTAGTATATGTGCTGCCGAAGCGAGCATGAGTCTCTCATTTTTTAAAATAGTTTCCCTATCATTCAGATTGCAAATGTTCTAATAGTATTCAGGTTCAGTTGCTGCTATTTTTTTCCCCCATAGTATTTGGTTTTTTATTTCCTGCTAAGCCAGTCTATTGTCTCCTGGGCTCTGAAATTTGCACTTAGTTCTTTTGTGTAGCTTCCGCCTTTGCTGAGATATTCAGTCACGAAGATATTTTTCTTTAATTATTTGCATGTACTTTATTTCATCACTCCCCACTCTGTATAGGTCTTACTTTTAGTTTCTGTGCACATATAATTCCATCTTGTGTATTTGACATTGTAAATGATATGTTCTACATATTCTAGAACATTTTATCTTTCTGGAAAGAATAATTGTTTTTCTTCCACCAACCAGATGAATGCTGCATGATTACTCATTTTGTATCTTCATGGCTCCATCGTTCTATTTTCTACCCTGCAGGACTCACTGTCTGACAAAGTTTGGCTTGTGCTGTCGTGTGCCCAGGATCCCTGGTAGACTCACAGATTTCTATACATAACTCTCAGATCTGTGTTCAGAGTCCTCCATTCTGGTCCCTCCCTTGGAAACTTCAGCCACTCCTGAACACTAACCTTTCGATCCTTAGCTCAGTTGGCCTGAGCTCTTCTGCTTGGGTCCTAGCATGCTGCCCTGAAGCTGGGGAGCTGTCATGAGGCAGAGAGCCAATCACTTTCCTCCTCCCAAAGATTGCTCTTGTTCTGCTTATAAAAAGTAGCCAGTTGAATTTATTTCTTTTCCTTTCCTTACTAGGTATTGTGCCATGGGAAGCTAATCAGAGAGATACCCTAGTCACTTAAACCTTAGGCTTGCGTACTTTTCTCTAAGAAAATGCACAGCACATTTTGAGACTTGTTTCTTTTTCTAAAATAAAACTTAGAAAGGCTGTACTGGGGGCGGGAGGGAATGTACAAGACCAGATCATCTCACCTTCTCAGTGCTTGTATTATGAACCTGGACATTGTTAGAAGACAGTAGACTGAGTCAATAAAGGACTTTATGTGAAGACTGTTTCTGAGTAGATGATACTCGTTCAATACATCCTTGTGTCTACTTTAAAAACTGGATAGTCAAAAGAACGAGACAGGATCTCTTCCTTTAAAGAACACAGTCTAAAGAACTGTTCTACAGTTTGTCCCTGCAGCTACTTGTATTGATCTCCTATGGCGAAATTATATCTTTTTTTTTTTTTTTTTTTTTTTGGAGACAGGGTCTCACTTTGTAGTTCAGGCTGGCTCTGAGCTCACTATGTAGCCCAGGCAAGCCTGGAACTCAGCAATCCGCCTGTCTCTGCCTCCCGAGTGCTGGGATTACAGGCGTGAACCCACCACACCCTGTACTGTGGTGTGTGGTATTGATGGCTGGTGGGCATGAGTCTCCATGCCCAGCATTGTATGTGGTTTCCGGAGATCGAACTCAGGACCTTGCGCTTGCGAGGCAGGCGCCAGAACCTCTGAGCTAACCCTCTGGCCTGTGAAATTCTATCTTAAAACTACCAACAGTAATTTCCCAGAGACTAATTTTACGTTTATGACATTGAGTTTTTCCCAGAGGATGCACTTTAGCTTCCGTGAAAGCTCTTCCCAAGGTTATATAAAGGGCCCTTTGGGATGGATTGGGAAGGGAAAGCATTTATCATTTCACCATCCTACTCTTGGCTCTTTATTTAAAACAAAACATGAACTTCTCCTAAAGTTGTGTTTGTGATAGGTGATTCGCAAAGAAGGAATGCAGTTCTGGGTTCCTCTACAGAAATTTCAACTTACACTTGTGTCTCCTTTTCTCCTACCCATTCTTTTTCCATTCTGTCTATCCCCCACTTGTTTCTCTTCAATTTTTTTTTAATTTTTATGTTGGTTTTTTTTTTTTTTTTTTTTGCAGTACCAGAAATAGAATTTGGGCCGTTATGCTTCCAAGATAGGCACAGCACCACTTGAGCTAAATCCCCAGCCCAGACCTACTCACTCCCACATCAGTTCTTAGTGTCCTTTACTTGCCTCTGTGGTCCTTCCTGCCCTCCGCCCTGAGCCAGCCTTCTGGGCTCAGTTTTGTAGGAAGTCTCATTTTGAGTGGGTGGAAGACAGAGATAGTGGCCATGTTGAGGGAGAAGGAAAAAGAAAATCTTCTCATACTCAAATGTTCGTGTTTATCTCATTGCATTTGTGAAAGGTTTGAGGTGAAAAAGTAAGCCAAAATCCTGGTGGGATAAACAGAATTGCTAAGAACTGCACAATTAAAGCTGAACTGGGGGAAGATGTGGCTCTGAGGTGCTTGGAGAGAGGACGGTCCTGACTCCAGATTTCTGCGTGTGGCGAGACATCTGAGCAGCTCTTTGCTGGCAAAGGGCTGGCTCGTGTTGCCTTGAGTTTGGTGCTGGGAGGAGGCGGATGAGGAGCCGGGATGTGTCCAGCCTCAGAGGCCCCAGTGACCTGATCCCTTGGGCCCTTTCCTTCCTGGTGCCCAGGCAGTTGAGACTCCTGCTCCTTTCTGGGCTCCTCTGAGTGGGAAGCCCTATAACAATGTTCTCCTTCATACCTGGCTGTGGTATGGGACATAGTTTCCCCTGATTCAATCATTCTTGTTCTCTAGAAATGAATACACAGGCTGTGTGGGTCTATAGAAAAACCAGGAATAATATATACATGTGCACACATGCACGCATATACATGCATAAGAAATTAAAATTCATAGTCTTTGGGTTGTGCTATTTTATAGTATCTTACTCTGAGTTGCTATCATATGGTAAGGCCTTCTGTCCTCCTGTCTAATCTTAAGGGAAAGGAAATGAAGTCTTGTGCTGAGAATTTCATATACATTCCCCACTTTGCAAATGAAATGAAAACTTGGGTAAGTTAAGCAGCTTGTAAAAGGTCACACTGGAAGTGAAAGAGCGGGATTTGGATGCAGCTTTCCTGGCCTGTTACATATCACACAAATCTTTTCTCCCAAATATGGGTCAGTATATGAACAGATTTAAAGGAAAGGTTTAATGACACTTCATCTAATACACTGCTGTGTAAAACAGGTAAAATCATTTCTTCTGATTGATGCACCAGAGCGAAGCTCAGAGATCCATTTGGAAATCACTAGGCCACAGGGTCCCTTTTCCCAGAAGGCTCTTGCCAGTGCACGTCAGGAGGATGGTTTGATGATCTAAATGTGCAGTGAGACGGAGGGGGAGATAGAGACAGAGACATGGACACAGAGACTCACAGATTTGGATAGTGTACAGCACTTAATGCTCACTCTGCAAGGCCCTTGACTAGAGCCTTAGCTAATACTGTTACCATTATTCTAAAAAGTAGATATTACTTTGTATGTGTGGGTGTGTTTTTTTGTTTTGTTTTTTTTGCTTTTGTTTTTTTGTGCAGGCTTTTTGGCTTTTAGGCTCAGGAAGTGTCTTCTGACTTCTGAAGGTCACACTACTCAGAGCATCAGAGCACAGGGCTGTGTGGCTCTAAAGACTACTTTTTCATTTATGCCGTTCTCCATTCCCAAATCCCCAGGCATCGTGCCAAGGGCTCTACATTTAATTCTCAACAGCACACTGCAGAGGAAGCTTTTATTATTCCCATTCACAAACAAGGAAACTAGTTCACAGAGGGATCAGGCGACGCTCACAAGTGGTGTGTGCTCACTCCCTGCCTCCGCTCTTCACTGAGCTGACATGCTCACATGTTACAGTTTGTACAGATTGGCTTCCTTGTCTCAGAGGTGTTGATCATTTTGGACGTTGTTTTGTGAAGGTGGATCTGCCCAGGGAGCGGGAGACTTCTTCCCCAAGTGCTGTAAGCACTGCACATTAAAGGCACACCTTGCCCTACGCGTTTGTTGGTAGAGAATTGAAGTTCAAAGGGAGGCCAGGGCGATCCAGGACTGTCCTGTGGAGTGGCTTGGATTTTGGCACGGTGTCCATGTTTATATTCTGAGGTCTGGGACTCTGTGGGGATGGTGAGGGAAGGAGGTCAGGAGTCACCCTGGGGAGATGAAGCCAGTATAACTCAAGTACCAGCTCTAGATACTGCAGCGGAACCTGTTAAAAAAACAGGATTGTTATGGAGACTGTGGGTGGTGAGCTTGTGCTGGAGTGCCATGCGGTCCACACTTAATTATTACAGGTATTGTTTTCAGACATGTGTTCTTTTCTTTACTTTTTGAATCCCTATAGGATGGACACCTCACCATCCATTTGTTGAAATCTTAACTCCCAGTGAGATTGCATCAGGGAGTGAGGCCTTGGGAGTGATCACGTCAGTAATACTGGCGCCCTCATGAATGGACTAATGCCCAATTAAAGGGCCCATAGATCTTTCTCCTTTTCTTTTGCTGCCACATGAGGATAAGGCAAGACATTGGCAGACTGAAGTCCTCCTCCAGACAGCAACTTGACTCTCAGACTTTGCACCTCCAGAACTGAGAAATGAATTTCTACTGTGCATAAGCCACTTAGTCTGTGGAATTTGTAGAGCAGCCTGAACCGATTAAGATACTCTGGTGGTAGTGGCACGGGTATGCAGAGCCCTCTCTGTTGGCATGTGAGCCAAGTCACCTAGCAGCCGAGCACCGGAGAACAATTGTTTTTTCTAAATGAAAACCTCAGTGTTCAGATTTAGTTGCAGTGTTGGCGCTTTGCAATAAATAAATGGGTTTCAGGTTGCAGTTGGAGCACTAAGTCTCTAAACGTTTTGCCATCAATGCTCTGTGAGAAAGGTGCTGTAACTATGTCATGTTATAGTTCAGACAGTGGGCGCTGTGCTTTGTAATTGTAAAGGTGGTAATTATCACAGGTGATTTTTCCCACTTGAATCTGCCCTTTGGACTTTTAGTCTTTAGATTCATTTCAGCTGGCTTTGAAGTCCTTCCCACAGCATACCAGGATGGACACAGGCAATGAGGAGAGTGGCCCTGTGTCACCCCACATGCCGTGTGTTTGGGCTTGTACTGATGTGAAACCACTCTGGGGTCTATTGCTAAGATGAATAGCAGGACCCTGAGTCAGCTATAATAGCTCATCTAGTGTAATTTCTAAAAGTTATAATGAGCTTTCTCAGAATTGGGCTTGTTAGTAGGATTTGAAAAGCAATTACTTTGTAAAGAAAAGATTAGGAGGCATATAACCTGGATGAAAATCACTTCTGAGGGTGGATGTATTTCTATGAAAAATTTATTAAAAGAACTGTCATGGCTTCCTTGGCTTTTCCCTGAGCCTGTGTTTTGTCTTATGGTTAATCTTGCATCTGTTTTCTCCTAAGATGTTTTCCAAGAATCTTATTTGGCTTATTGTGTATCAGCTGTTACAGTCCTGGAAAGTATTTTATCTAGGATTAAGTGTATTGTAAAGGTGATGCTTTTGTGCTGCCACAGGTTGACAGTACCAGAATCTCAGGGACTGTACTTTCTTGATCAAATCATGGGCCAACATAGGCAGAAACTCTTCCTCCAACTGGTGATTCACATATCCCAGTACCTCCCAGCTTTTGGTATCACCACCTCTGTGAGGATGGCTGTGGTAGATTACAGGGAAAAACATGAAAGTTTGGGCTACATCTCTGATTTCTGCACTCCAGGAGCTTAAAAAAAAATCTATGATGGTTAAACTTGATTGTGTCAACTTGATTGGCATGGGAACCACCCAGAAGGTTGGTGTGCCAGACTTCTGCCTGCATCTAAGTGGGTCATGTAGGCATTGCCTTGAATACTGCATCTGGTCCCTATCCCTTCCTGTCTGGCACTATTGCTCTGCTCTGCTTTCTGGGTACCATGAACTAAGTACTTTGCTCTGCCATGCTTTTCTACCATGATGTTTCTGTCTTAAAATCAGTTGACCCATGGATTGAATCCTTGAAACCGTGAGCCAAATTAAGCCCTCTTCCTTTAAATTCTGGACATCAGGCACCTGCATCTCAATGATGAGAAACAGAATCAATCCCATCATCCCCTGTTAGTCCTGTGGCCTCACCGTAACTAGAACAGGGTGGCTCCAATATGCTTTTTTCCATCTGTAGGGGCAGGAAACTTACTGGATTTTGCCAAGTAACACCTGAACTGGTGCTGCCTACAGAGGCCTGAAAAGAGATTTCCAGTTTTGCTATGAGAAAAAATAGTTCAGAGGCAGGATTAAAAGATCAGCCACCCTTTGAAATCCCAATACTGGATGTACAGTGGGTATTTTGTAAATGCTTGCTGAATGCAGGAATAAATGTGTGCCATTCATATTATTTAATGTGGTCCTTTCAGATTTCATTGTGGGAGGGTAGTCTTTTTTGACTTTTTCAGAAAAAAGTTATCTGTCCTGGTCTTGGACCCACATGGGATGCTTTATATGGTTCTATCATGGTATCTGTGACACTCTGTTATCCCAGGTTTCAATTCTGGCTTTTGCAGCTGGAATGTGAACTGGAAATGGGAACCATTGTTGTGTTCATCTTCAAACTCACAACCTCTTGCATGATGCCTGACATGAGATATCCAGAGGATTTGAACTTTCCTATTTCTCAAATTGAAAGACTCATATATATATATGATACTGCATATATATATATATATATATGATATTATAGATATATACTCTAGCTCTATATTAAGTACATGGCCTAGTGATGGTTCTATTCTCTTCTATTATAACTCATCAATAAGTATGAGTGATACATATAAAGTAATGGGAAAAAGGGCTTGATCTGGACAGAGCTGGGTCAGAATTCTGCTTCTGCTGCCTACAGATGTTATAGCCCAGTGCTTGCTATAATTTGACCTAACATTCTTTTAAACTTTTCTACCTGGCCAGTGAGTATTCTTTCCTCATAATGATATTTTGAAGGGAAGGAATGTACATGTAAAGAATGTACTTTGGAAAGAAACTAAACTACCATTACTCCCCAGTCAGGTGTGTAAGGTGCAACTGAAACATATGGTGTATGTTTTTTAATTTTTAAAAAGTTATTAATGTAAAGAACACATCATCATGGGTCCCCTCAAAATGCATCCCCCGCTTCAAACACAAATATTCCACCATTCTTGCGACTTTCTGAAGCAGTTTTGAAAATCTTCTTCCATGTTTTTAATTATGCTGTCATAGATGCCTAAACAATCATGAATGGATTTAGAATATTTATCTTTTGCGGTCATTTTGATTTCGGGGAGGAGTCACAGGCTATACGGCGCTAGCTCTGGTGAATCAGGTAGATGAGGACACAGCAGTGTTTTCTGAGCCTGCTTTCCTGTTGGACGGCACTTGGCTGCAGCATCTACCACAGCTTTGGTCAGACCTCTGAATGACACAATGATGAATTGCACAGCTGCTTCGCAGAGTGGTAAGAATGATGGAAGTAGCCGGGCGTGGTGGCTCACGCCTGTAATCCTAGCACTCGGGAGGCAGAGACAGGAGGATTGCTGAGTTTGAAGCTTGCCTGGGCTACACAGTGAGCTCAGAGCCAGCCTGAACTACAAAGCGAGACCCTGTCTCAAAAAACAAAAAAAACAAAAAAAGAAGAATGATGGAAGAGGTGTGTTTAAAGTGAATATTTAAGGGACATTAGTGGCAATGTGGTTTTTACCATAATAAGTTTTTAGAAGTGTGAAGAATCACCATGTGTTCTTACCACACCTCACAAACCCCATCTTTACTGCCTGTGAGAGAGGCTCCCACCCTCTTCAGTGCTTTGGACAGGTGACGTGTGGACACCAAACTTTCCCTACTAGAGGGACACGCTTCAAGTCTAGATCCCTGAGGAAAATGGACTCGTACATTCTTCAACTTGTAGGATCCTTAGGCATATAAACAAAGGGAGGAAATAGTCTCTGAAAAATGCAGGGTTTGGCTGCCTTGTGAGAGAGATTCCTCATACCGGAAGTATTCAGGAGAAAAGGACTCAGTGTTTACAAGGGAGGCGTATGGTACAGAGTCCTGCTTGAGCTGGGGGGGAGGGAAGTCCCATTCTAGGGTGGGTCTCTGGTGGGTGACAAAAGCAATGATTATCTGATCTTCTAATGTGTAAAGCACTGGGTAGAAAAGCTTATCACATCAGGAAAATCACAAGTGTGAGCCTCTCCTGGGCAATTTAGTGAGATCCTGTCTCAAAGAAGAGGAAGGAGGAGAGAGACTGGGAGGGACAGGGATGTAGCTCAGTGTGAAGGCCTTGACTTCAGTCCTAAGTACTGAGTACTGAAACAAAAAAAAAAAAAAAAAAAAAAACCACCTTACTATGATATTGATTTGTGGCTATCCCTGGTGAGAAGATATATTGATGAAGTTTGTGGACATAAAAAAGTGTTGAGATAAACCTGCCTGATTCTTTCAAGAACAATGAGACTGATTCTTACTATCTTTTGAAAATCTCACCTATGACTCTATTTGTGTTCATGATAGTGCCTGGCATGGCTGCAAATGGCCAAGAAATCTTCCATTGGTCGATCAATTCCATAAACACAATAAAATGTTTGCTGAATGAATGATTTAACAGCCCCAGTTCTCCAAGGTTTGGTTACCATGACCTGTTGTTTTTCTTAACAGCTATTCTTAACAGCTCTGGTTATCCTGCCTGGATAACCTGTGGTCTGCTACTGGGCTTCTTCTAATGCAGCTTCCAGAGCTCAGAATTATACTCCATCTTAATCAAGCGACCTGCCAGGATAAAGCCATGTGATAAACACCAGCTGCCATGGAAAATAAAAGCCCTCCTGTTCTGAAAGCCAGAGGTCAGAGCTGTCAGGGCTGAGATTTCGTTCGTGTAGATTGGGCTTTTGAAAATCAGGTGTAGAAATTTGCACTTTTGCATGTTATGTTTTTGCTCTCTGTAACCCCTGGGAACCCCCTGTAAGCAAATGTACCTAGTCATGGGCATGGCTCCTGGGCTCTGTCCCCATGCCAATACCAGCCTTGAGGTCTGGGGTCTAGGCAGCGAGCCAGCTATTAGAAGCACATTGCGACACACAGTTCCCGAGGTGCAGAGGAAGCCTCCTTGCTAGAAAGCAGGGGGAATTTTGGCTCTTACAAATTGGACTCAGTAATTCTAACTGCTTGGCTAACGGCCAACCCTCTCCAAGCAGATATCGTGTGACCTGCAGAAAATTCAGATCCAAAGCCTCGGGCTCCTGCTTTGGTGTTGATGCCACAATCCCCCTGAGAGATCTGTCAACCTATTGAGGAAGAGAGCAGCTTTCTGGAAAGGAGAGGCGTTACAAAACCTGACATTACAAACATTAAACACTTTTCTAATTCAAATTGTAGGGGCAATGTTGTCTTTGTAGTGGGAAACTCTAGAGCTTGTATAAGAAAAGAAGGCTATTCAAAAGGTGCTGCTGTTCCCCTTTTTTTCCTTTTCTAATTAAAAAAAAATCACACAATGTGTAGTGACAGATATATTGGTGTTAATTATTAACTTTATAAATTAGATCCTAATGGCAATTTCTCAACTAACTTCATAAATTGTCTTTTGCTGTCAAGGAATTTGATCTCAGTAGCACTTGAAGGCAAATATTTTGCAATTCTAAAGCCTTTAGCTCTGTGTGTCACTGGCTGTTTGAACTGCACGTGTTAATGCCTCTCTGTTCCTTCGGCACAAAGCACTACTCATGATTCTTTTTAAACCTAGTTAATAATACAGAGATCATGAAAGCCCCTTTCTAGATTCGAAATTTGGGTGCTATGTGGAAACAGAGCTGCTTGGAGTAGCCTTAGGGAATATAAGACAGCAAGATACTAACAGGTATCTTTGGGTAAATCATCACATCTGGCACTCCTTGCTAGAGAACGTGGAGCTATGGTCAGATCATTCTAGAGCTTGTTAACTGAGACTCAGCAGAGATAGGCTCCAAAGTCATTATCAGGATTAAAGCCCAGTGTTTCGCTAGACGGATGCCTTCCTACCCCGACAGACTGTGGGCCTTCAGCGAGCGATCTGGTAAAGTGCTTCTCTGTGAACGTTCCGTGGTGTAACCTCTGAGTCTCGAGTCTAAACTCCAGATACTTCATCTCTTTTAGGAAAAGTGATCTGGCATTATTTGATCCCTGCTCTGAGGGGTTGCTCAGGAAAGCATGAAATATTTACGAAGTGCTTTGTTTCATGGGAAGGCACGTTCCAGGCAAGAAAACTTGTGCAAGCTTCCTCGTGGCAGTGCTGAAACACGTATCAGCTTGCCCACCCATCAGGCCACACTCCCCGCAGTCCTGACCATGTGTGAGAATCTAAGAATGTCGCACGAACATTTGCCACCTTTCTTTAAATGTGTTTGTTCCCAAGCGTGGCGTGATGTGTTATGAAAATGACCGAGAGGGAAAATTAAAGAGTAGGGTGAGAAGAGGAGGAGGTGGCAGCAGGGAGACAAGATGTAGGGCGCAGGGGGTGAAGAGGAACTGCCGGCGCCCCAGGAGCCCAAGCTGTTTGCCTGCTGGGTGTGGACGTCCTCTGCCACGCACCCTGCAAGGTGAAACTGAGCCCTGCTGGCCGGATGGCGAAGGCCCTTTGCCAAGGACTCTGCGGCCAGGCCTTCTCGGTGATGTGAGTCGGGGGGGGCGCAGAGCTGTTCACCTGGCATCTGTCACCATCGCTGAGGTCACTGATGAAATTTGAAACTGATCTTGTATCTGTGGTTTCATGAAGATGATCAGGGCCGGAGGGGAGCCTGGAAGGGGTGGCGAACAGACACAGAGAAGCTCCGAGCCTCCTGGCAGCGGACGCGGGGAGCTCGGGATGGCCACGGCCAGGCGGCCAGCTCGTGTTTACTTTCAGCTTCGAACGTGTCCCGTTTTCTGTAGCACCACCTCTTATCTCTCGGGGGGAGGCCCAAAGTCACAGGCTCCACGATGCCATCGATATCCATTTTGACAGTATTCATGGCACAAAACACAATCATGTACTGCAATTATACAAAATCCAAAAGATAGAATGTTACTACTTACACAGGTTAAAAAAAAAAATGGAACTGACAACCCAAAAGAAAACAGAACCAAAAGAGATCTCTGCGGGAATCCATAGAGACCCTTGACAGTATTACAAAAGAAGGTAGCCAAAGATTTGTCCCGACATGCTGAAGTTCATTGCCGTAACTTCATCGATTCCCGGTTATTCAGGGGGAAAGAAAGTGCTTTTTCACAGCCTACAGTTTCGCAGAGAACTAGCGTTCACGTATGTGTAGTCCTCAGAAAAGGAAATGCAGACTTGAGGCACCAGGATTGCTCAGACAGCAACGGAGTTGAAAGTCCAACTTGAAACTCTTCTGAACCAGCCCCGGTTCCTTGAAAAGGACCTTGACAGTGACTCTAGTCCAAAAGGGCCACAGAAGAAATACTCAACAGTTAATAAGAAAACCATGAAGAACTAGAATAATTAAGACAAATATATATTTTTCTACTCTACTTTGAAGTACAGCTTTTCCTATTCGGAGTAGGAAAAAGTATGCGGTTGGGCTATGGGTTTAGCCCTTCTGTCCTCCCCATCTGCACTCTCAGTTTCTGATCCAGTAGCTTCAAGGCTGGGATATACTTCCTTTGAAGGACAATAAATCACTTCCTTGTGTGTAGCCGAGCCTCTTTTAAATAATGAGGTATAATTCGATGTGAAGAAAGCCTGTTCCTTCCTGGGCTATGGGGATGATCATTGGTGTGGGCAGAAATCAGTTCGACTTTCTGATAAAATCACACATGTACAAAAATTATTGCACTTAAAACAAGGAAACACAAAAAACAAAATTTAGCCCAGCCAGCAGAGGGCCAACTAAACTCTTCAGAAGTAAACTCCCTACCCTTTGCAAAGTGTGCTGACAGTTCTGATGTCCTGTTGAATTTGCTCCATTAAGTGTCCACAAGTGAAAACGTCCAAAAGACACTGTAGGCTCTTTAAGGCTTAAAGTCTTCCCAGTGCTTCTGTGAGATAAGTTATCTCCTTGGCCACAACTATAAAGCAGAGGCTGATTTTAGCCAAATGGCTAGTAGCTCCCTCGCCCAATTTTGAAAGCAAAGGAGGATGCTCTCCTGTGAAAGAGAGAGAGAGAGAGAGAGAGAGAGAGAGAGAGAGAGAGAGAGAGAGAAGGAGAGAGAGAGAGAGTGTCAGCAGCCTGGGTTCTCTGCCACCTGCCTCCTGCTCTAACACCTGCCTCCTTACACTCATCCCCACAACTCATGTGGATGGGAATTTATCGGCTATGTGACACCACCTTTCTGTGGGTCTGAATGTCCTTCTACCTGCAAAGTCTTTTCTATCTGTGCTTTCTTATCCTTCATCTTTTCTGGCCATTTGCTGCTCTGTCTCTTATAGATGAAGAGGTACTGGGGATGGATGTAGATGTGCAATGCCAATCTTATACAGCTGCTTTGGACTCATATGCTATTTTGTCCTGTTCTTCCCACAATGCACCACTGTCTTTTTGCCACTCTGACAATGGCTACTCAGTTTATGGACCTAAATGCCTAGACTGCTTGTTATTGCAGCTAAATTTACTCCTCTAAATCTTATCTCTTAGTCAAAAGTTGAGTACAGGGTTTTAGGTGTTTTCACTTTCAACAAAGTGCTAACCCAAATTAGTGAGATCAAGGCATTTTCAGGCTCCACTACTCTGAGAGCTCATTGTTTTTAAAAATTTTTTTTGAATGTCCACTCTTGGTCACATCTCCTCTGTAATCCTTTGCGATCCTTTCAATCAATAAAATCTTTGCACAAAATATCTAGGTACATAGAGTGGAAGTGTAGTTTCCTATAGTGCAGGCACAGATTCATTATCAGAATGACGTAGGTTCTAGGGAGAGGGAATGGAGGTGACATCATTATGAGTTGGAGAAGCTACTCGGAGTGTAGACCTGGAAGAGCCCCTGGAATATCATGTGCTGAACGTCTACCTGGTCCCCAGGGGGTGACATTGCTCTAGCAGCTGGGGAAACAGTCACAGGGGGCAAGCTTTCTGAGGTTTAATGGGATGTTGGTCACTTTCCGCCTTGCTTCCTGACATCCCTGGCACAAGACACCTCCTCTGCCACGTGGTCCTGCCACCTTGATAGCCTGTCTCCCCTCAGACCTAAAAGTGACTGGCGAACCACGGACTGAAACCCTCAGCCAAAAGAAATCTTTCCTCCTAAGTTTTTTTTTTTTTTTTTTAACTTCCAGTATTATGTCACAGCAACAGAAAACTAACACTCTCCTGGCTTATTGCTACCACCAGCCAGGGACACTGAAGCTCGAAGACCCGCTACGGGGTTGTTCTCCCCTCATTCACCCCATAGCGGCCAAGACTTGTACAGGGACGAGTGTGAAGCCAGGCCCAAAGCAGAGGGCTCCCATCAGCCTTTGCGCTGCTTTCCCATCATGCCCCACCCAGCTGCTCCGAGACAGCTTCTCTACTTACCGCTCGGACGCCAGACTAGGACTTGCTGACGTTCTCATATATCACGTCGCTGATGCAGAACTGCTGCTTCTTCTTCATCCACATCAGCTGCACACACTGGTGGATGAAAATGTACTGCTCCTGCAGCAACAGAGGGCACAGGCGTATTTCAGAGCAACTGATGTTGGTGCGAGTGCTGTATGTGCAAAGGTGAGTATTTGAATATCATGACAGTTTTCATGAGGAGGAGCCCGTGTAAAAGGACACCATGTTCATTATTTATGGGGATAATTTTGTAAGTAGAAAATCCAAGATAATCAAATGGTAAAGGAATTGTTATTAATAATAAAGCTTAGAACAACACTACTTTTCTGTTGTTTTACAGTGGACTGTCTTTCCTCCAATTCATTGAAGTATATTAAGCAAAAAGTATATGGTTTTAAGATGTAAAATGCACTGATCTGGTATATATTGTGAAATGGTTATCACAAACTAATTATCACATATGTCACCTCAGCCAATCACTTTTTGTTGTTGTTATTTTGAGAATACTTAAGATCTATTCTCTTAGCAAATTTCAGTACAGTAAGACTAGGTAAAGTTACCATGAAATACATTAGATCACCTCACAATGCTAAAGACAATGAATATTCAATTAATAAGTCAGTGATTTTTTTTAAAAAGTGAAACAAATTTCAGAAATTTAATAAACAATAGAAATAGGGAGGAAAATACAGATTAATTCCTCTCTAGTTGAAGGAAGGAATTTCTAAAAGTAAAAGCAAAGGAATAGACTATAAATAAAAATATTCAAACTACCATGTGTAAAAAACAACCACCTTAAATGGAATGACATGAAGGGTAAGCCAAGAACTAGAAGGGAAAATAGTTTTGAAAATGACAGTAAAATATCAATAACTTTGTTTCTTTAAAAGCCATGCAAATGAATAACACATGCAAATAAAAAAGTATAGTTCTTCAGCCAACAGATTAAATATTCCTAAACACAAGGACTCATTCTTTTTGTTATTAGTACCTAGCACTTAACTTGTACTTATGAAAAGACCTTGCAGTAAACTGAAGAAATATTAGAACAAGTGCTGAAAATGAACGCTTAATTTTTACCTATGAGGTGGACCTCATAGATAAAAGCTAGGAAGGGAAAACAAACATTTAACGATGACTTCAGTTTGTTGAGTCTTCATTATATATTGTTAGTGGGGGTAAGAGGTTTAGTAGAATGCTCAAAGGGGTGTGGACACGGAAGAATAAAAGTGGAAAACTGAAATGTAATGTTCTATAAAAAGGGAGAGTGGTATAAATAAGCAATGGTGTATCTGTAATAAAGCATTAGTCCCTAAGATTTATAAGCTTCAGGCGATTTGCTTATATACAAATAGGAAGGTACCAAGTGAAAAATGAACACATATAAATGCATACATTATAGGTATATATCTACATTTTATGATTTTCACAACATTGTGTGCATATGAAACCTAAATGAGTACAACTGTATGAAAGTTATATAAAATCAGTAACAACATTTAAGTTATATAAAATGAATAACTTAAAATCAATAAACTATTAAAGTTGCTCCCACGTCACAAAGGGTAACTGCATACCCTTCCTCCTTTTCACTTCCCAGTGGCTCTGTGGGTGTTGCCATTTGATATAATCTGAGGCCTAATCTCCGGAGAAGATCCTGTCCAGCTGTCCAGGTATTTTAACCAAGCCTTTATACAGCGGCTTTACACAGAGAAAGCTGCGAACACGTCAACCCTCACTCGCTTGGCCCATCACCCCCTCTGCAGCTCCACCCCCTCTGCAGCTCCACCCCCTCTGCAGCTCCACCCCCTCTGCAGCTCCACCCCTTCTGCAGCTCCACCCCCTCTGCCCCTCAGGAGGAAACATGCTCCTGGGGGCGGGGGGCTGCGCCAATAACCGAGCGGCCCTTGCGGTCCTCACGCGTCGCTCCATTACTGCTGGGGTCTGGTAACTCCAGGGAGAGAGAGGACAACGCAGTCTGCACCCTCACTCCGGAGCCCCCCGCTGCGTGAAGCTTGTGTCAGTAAAACTGAAAAAGGCCAGAGGACAAGTAAATGAGAGACCGTTTGGGACACATCCTTGGGAGGCCCTGGGAAATCCAAGCTGCCCGCGGGGAAGACGTTCCCGGAAGACACGGTCCTGACAGACCTCCTGGGAGAGGCTGTTCGAGGCAAACCAAACAGAATGTTTGGCAAAAGTAGAAGAGAGGCAGCCATCGAGAGGGGGTAAATTTTGCAGTTCTGAAGCACTTCTGTAGAAGCTGGTACTTTGTAGAATGAGAACAGGCCTGCACATTTCGGGAGGAGAAATGGCAGGAGGTGAGGGAGCAGAGGCCCGGTCTTTGCCCCGGTCTGGCCCTCTGCGGAGCCCCCGTTCTAGCCTGGGGGAAAGTGGACCCGTATTAAGCACTGCACACAGCCTGTGCTGACGGGATGGACACAGACACTGGGACGTGGCGGATCGGACCAGTTCCTTCTCCCATTTGTAGACTGGGGTGTGGAGGCCCGGGAAGCTCAGAACATGAGAACCAGAGCCGGGGAGAAATGTGGTGCTGGGTCCCGTGGTGGACTCCGCGTAACTCAAGAGTTCAACTGCAGTGTGAATCTATCCTCTGGTAACTCATTACTTATCGTTACTTATTAATTTAGTAAGTTAGAAGGCAAAAGGACTTGAATGTGAACGACTGAAGGGAAATGTTGGCTAAAGCAACCTGTATTCAAAAGAAAGGCTGAACCATGGCGAGCAGATGAGTAATGAAAATGAAAGGTTAATGGACAAGGTGTTCTAACAAAATGATACAAATAAATAACCAGAACTGGAAAACATCATGGCAAAATCCCTAGCGGTTGAGAAAAACAGTAGCCTGGGACTTCTACTCCTTGGCTGACTTTGCATTTTTCCATGAAGTGCAGCGAAGGGAGATCGTACTTTAAAAACACTTTCCATGGAGATATCCACCTGGAATACTGCTGTGAACAAGGAAGCGGGACAGCTGAGATTTGGGGCAAGAAAAGGAGAAAACAAAACATTTTCTTGGCTCGTGGACCTGAAGAGAGACATTAATAAAGTGGAAAAAAAGGGGATTAGGTTTCAGAAGTTGGGAAAAGTCAAAAGGAGAATAGTATATAATCAAAGTTGTAAGAGGTATAAATTAAGTAAAGGGAGCAGTTTATCAAATCCAAGATACATAAAAGGCTTTGGACCCTTTGAAGCTTGGAGATTTATATATATATATAATGAGGAACTTTAATCACATATTAGGATATAAATTTATGGAAGTGAAAGTAAAAATTACCTACTGATTAAGAAAATACTATTTAATCACTAGGTACTGAGTTCTCTGGCAGACCAGACTCTGTAGACTCACAATGGGAAGGTGAGGCCAGCGCCCACGACAGTCAACGAGAAAGCAGCCAATACTGTGGGTTTTGGAATTATGCTGACCTCTAGCGGTGTTTGGTGTGAAGAGCAAGAGGAAGACCAAGGTATTTTTTTTTTTGGAGACAGGGTCTCGCTTAAGACCAAGGTATTTTAGAAGACCAGTTGGTTCTTAAGAGGTCAGGTGGGGCATGGAACGCTTACTTCCCCGGACGCCTCGCGTTGTGACAATAATACATCCTTTCCTGTGCATGGATGGTAGATTTGGAGATATCAGGGTTGGAAATCGTTAAAATCCGGCCAAAAGAACATATCCAGCCTGTGGGGTTATCATCAGCAACAAGCAGGGATGGCAGTTCTACAGAGCATGAACTTATGGTAGCAGTATAAATTAATTCATTTTAGTCCAACTGGTTCAACTTAGTTGTTACTTTCACCTAAACACATCCACGTACTCCACCAGCCACGCTGTTCTCACTGTGCACTTTCTAGGGACTAATATCTAACCACTTCGTTTTCACTTTGTAGCAGTTTAAACACACGATGAGACATATGGGAAAGACAGATGAAAATCGAATTGTGACAGTGGTTTTGAGATGAAGTTGAAACATGCTAAGTTTTGCAGTCTGGGGCAAATGTGAAAGTACATATTTACTCCATTCTTACCTCTGTCTGTACCATAGACATCCGGTACGACCTCATTTCAGATACGAGTCCTAAGATGTCCACAAACTCGTGATCCCGAATGTGCTGTAAGAGCCTGTCCAGGGCTATGAAGGTCCCCGTCCGCCCCACACCAGCGCTGCAGAGAGACGTGCAGACTGCGTGTTAGACCTGCAGAAGCGAACTGGGGATTTCTTAAACACAACGACAACAAATTGCAGGTTAATGCCTCTGTGAAGGGGGCTAAACTCCCGAGGATGTTTTCCACCCAGCTGCGTTTTCCAGTGCGGTTGTGGTGGGAGCCCTTCTGAGGTCGCTTTCCTGACCATCCCCGCTTTCTCCCCTAAGCAGACAGGGGTCTGCACCTCCTGTCGTCTCTGTTTCTGAAGAAAAGCAATGGTTCCATACTGAGTGCCCAGAAGACTGGTCCTGCCCACAAAGAGCGGAGACACAGACAGTGTCCTGTCATAGGAATAAGCCAGTCCACTCCTCACAGGATGAAGTGGACTCATGCGCCTGCCGATTGCCCCTGCCGTACCCAGCTCTGCTTCTTCCCAGCATCACAGGAATGAAGAGCCAAAGGATCCAAACGCTGAATTTTTTTTTTTTTGAGACAAGGTCTCGCTTTGTAGTTCAGGCTGTCCCTGAGCTCACTATGTAGCCCAGGCAAGCCTGGAACTCAGCAATCTGCCTGTCTCTGCCTCCCGAGTGCTGGGATTACAGGCGTGAGCCACCACGCCCGGCATTGTATGTGGCTACCAGGATCAAACTCAGGACCTTGTGCTTGCAAGGCAGACACCAGAACCATTGAGCTAAATCTCCGGCCCCAAACTCTGAATTTTAATGAGATATTGGGAAAAGAGAGTTTAAGCTCATTTAGATGAGATATGATTGAAACATACAATAGATATTTAGGATTTTAAAATGTACGGCAGTAAACACATGTAATTCATAATCCCTGTCACTTTCTGAAGCAGTTCTGGGATTCCCCTGATCGAGAATCTTTGTCCTGTCGTTGCCACCTCAAAGGCCTGAAACAACTGAAAACATTTAACTTTCAAGGTCATTTTAATTTGGGGGACTAGCCAAAATTCACGGAGTGCCGGACCCAGTAAACACGGTGGGTGAAGAAAGAGTGTCTTCTCGAGCCTGACTTCCCATTGGATGGCACTCAGAAGCAGCATTCACTGTATTTTTGACATGTCACCTTGTAATGACAGTCATGAAAGACTTCCAGAAGTGCTCTAAGAAAGTAGTAAGATGATGGGATAAGTATTTTCAAAGTTGGATGGGGGCTGGGGATTTAGCTCAAGTGGTACCATGCCAACCTTGGATTGCACAAGGGCCCAAGTTCAATCCCCAGTACAGAGAGAGAGAGAGAGAGAGAGAGAGAGAGAGAGAGAGAGAGAGAGAGAGAGAGAGAGAGAGAAGGAAAAAAAACAAAGGTAGAAGGACTATTACATTTTTTAAGAAGAAATTTATAGAGTCACCATATATTTCGATCATATGTTACATATAAAATTTGGCAGAAGCAGCTAATATTAAGTGCCTTGAGTTCCGAGTCTAGTTTTCTTTTTTCTTCCCTCCCAGAACTTCTCAGATAAAATGATCTGACACTGTATAAGCAGCTGCAGCGTCTCACCCCAAGCTGCACTGCTGAGTGCTATCTATGAAAGGCACATGTGCGTTTGATTCATGGCTGAGCAGGTTTATTTTCTGCTCTGGGAAAGAATCATTTTAGAAGAGGTTATCTCAGTTACTAAAACATAGCTTTTAGGGCCGGGGATCTAGCTCAGTGGCACCGGACCTACTTGCGAGCACAAGTTTGATCCCTAGTACCACAAAAACAAACCAAACAAACTCCTCCACACCGACACACACACACACACACTCACATATGCACATGCACACACTCACAACTCTAGATTTTTCTAGATTTATCTGCTGAAGTTGGCCTGGCTGCCCATGCTTCCCTTAGCATCGTTCTCCCGCCCATACCCTCTGCTCTGTGGCCAGATGGCATTTATGTCTCCTGATCTTTTGAGTTGCATGAAAATGTTTATAACAGCACCCTGCCACCAGGATGGCTTGTGATGAGGCTGTGTTCACCTACGGAGAAGGGAAGGTGACCTTGCCCTTCCGGGACTGCTGTGGACTGCTGCACGAGTCCCCTTTCATTCTAGCTGTCTCGAAATGTAGACGGGATACCGAAGAACAATATGTTTCTCTAAATATGTTGAATAGTTTTATTATTTTTCTTTCATCTTGCTTTTAAGTCTGCTTATATGATTAGAGCTCTGGGACATGATTTATCATTTCACCTTGTATTTATGCAGGTTATAACCTCTCAGAACCCGTGATAGACAAGGATAATAGCACCTTGTAGTTATGGGATGGCCTTTGGAGACCCGCATGCCTGGCCTTGAATCTTAATTGCTTTGTGCTCTGCTTGGGGGAATCTGTGTGAATGCCTTAAACTCGCTGTGCCCCAGCATTTTTCCCTTTGAAAACTGAAATAATGTCTATCTCATTAGAGACAGATATTGTATTCATATTATAAGTAAAATATTTATTATAAAGATATTAACCACAGATTTTTAAAAATCCTAATTCACTTACAATTGAATTTTATCAGAGTTTTATGAAATAGTGGGCTATTTCTTTTATTAAAAGCAAACAGAAAGTCCTTTCTATGTGGAGGAACGTGCTGCGGTAGATTACCTGCAGTGAATGATCATGGGCCCTTTGCTCTTGGTAGCCTGCTGCCGGACCACGCGTACGAAGTGCAGGATGCTTTCGGCGGCATTGGCTGTAGGCACCCCGTGATCGGGCCATGCCGTGTAGTTAAAATGCACCACGTCCTGCATCTCGTCTGCCTTTGGGGGAGAAGCCAAGAACAAGCATTATTCTCTTAGTCTTCTGTCAGCGCGGCCCAGGCCTCCAAAAAACACACCTGAGTGAGGAGGACA